>JAZHYW010001997.1:0-34897 GCA_037355805.1 Ixodes ricinus | reverse complement strand
GATGGATAGTGCATATAACGCGTTTTGGAAAGACTGAAGCAGGTTTATTTTTCTTGTTTTCCAAATAAAACGCTCGTATTTTTAGCAGAAAGGACGAAAGCCTTGGATGACCACTGCATTCCTTAGAGACGTATAAAATATTAACTTTATAAAACATTTCACAACGACAGTGGTAGCAATCAATTTCAAAGAATGCAAATCGCTAAGCGAAGGTAGAAGATAAAGAATTTATTATTCTAGTCTATTTGATGCTGGTACTAAAAGAGCCGATATTATAGGCGCCTTTCAGCAGATGTTTTCAATGCTATCACAAGCCAGAAAGTTTTGAAAATTTTAAACAGAATGGAACGTCTTAAGTGCCTCAAAAACCTGGCAAACGTATTTAACAACCATTTCGTGAATATCGGGAACGCTCTTGTCTCATAGCGTCAGCAAATATTAATCCTATCTCAGAATCGCTCTTTATGTACCCCATATGAGACTGAAGTGTGTTCCTCTATTATGTGTCTGGTAACAGTAGCAGTCGTGGTGGATGATTTACAAATTAAACCCGTAGCCTGCAAGCAGATATTATTACCCCACCTATAACCACCACAGCTCATATCACTGCAGTATCTTTCCTAAAATACAAACCGCGAAAGTTATTAGCATTATTTCTGTCGAAACATGCAGTTGGAGAAGTACAGTATATTCTTCAGTATTCTCAAAAGGTTAGAAAAGATTATTCACTCCGCATTATAAATTTGCAATCGCGCCAACATTACTGATTCTCATTTGATTCCGAAAACAGAGATCGCAGAAACAGCCTTATTAGTCAAAGGAGCACATACTTAGAAATTTCAGAATAGAATTTTGACGCTTGGAGTTGTTTGGAACAGCAAAACATTGATTACGCGATATTTCAATCTGCTAGATAAATTATTTTTCTTATGGCATTCATAACTGCTACTTACATAATGAATATATTTGTCATCTAATTTAATGCAAATTAAGAATCAAGATCATGTTTCAATACAATATAGGAAGTTCCCCAGGAGGCTGTCCATGACCGCTACTTATTGTTATATAAATAGCCTGATAAACCTCGGTGCAATTTGACTCTGTCTCCCCAACAAACATTCCTGATGTATTTTTTCAGGACATTCATCAGAAGTACTCATTAACAATGCGTTTCTTATAAAATTAACCTTAGATTTAGTAAATTGTGCAACTATCTACCAATATGGCAACAACAATACAACCCACGTGGTTCAGGCAATGGGTACTACTAATGTCTAAACTTTGGTCACTTGTACATTGAATTTGTAAATAGTGTTAAAACACTCGAAGTTATTTTTTTTGGTGATATTCTCTGGATATGCCAATAAAAGCTCATCTAAACGATGTCAAGGTATGAACAGACACAGACATGTTCTGCAGCGTAAAAGGATTTTATATAACTCATTATTTTATTACATTTTGAGTTATTGCAATCTCGTCTGAAGCGTCTGATTCAAATTTAAATGATACGGCTATTACAAAACAAAGGTGATACGAATAATACTTAGATGTTGCCATTATCCCACCGAATCATTGTTTCAATTATATAAGATCCTTAGCATACAGCAAATTTATAACTGTTTATATTATTTTAGAAGCGTATACAGCCGTTCAATTTTATTACGTATCATTCAAAACAGAAAGAAATTATTACCCGTTTAGACATACCAACCTTGGAAAATTCCGAAATGCAAGACAAATTATGGAAAACAAACAATACTCTATGCTTTACCTTGCGGCAGACTAGATCTTAATGATCAAATATAGATGAAGATATGAAAACAACGATATCTCAATTTGTTTTAATACTTAAGATATGTATTCATATGTACTCTATATTTGCAATGTTTAGCTACCAGACATTTATTTGGTTAAACATTTCGAAAAAAAAACCGAGACTGGGACAATAAGGGACGGACAAACACAAAGTCTCAATGAACGGAAGAAAACGTAAAGGGGACGAAGTTTGCATCTTGTAGAATTAGTGAACAAAAGGTAAGGGCGCAAACGACCTGGTGGTGGTTAAACATTTCGAAAAAAAAACCGAGACTGGGACAATAAGGGACGGACAAACACAAAGTCTCAATGAACGGAAGAAAACGTAAAGGGGACGAAGTTTGCATCTTGTAGAATTAGTGAACAAAAGATAAGGGCGCAAACGAGCTGGTGGTGGTTAAACATTTCGAAAAAAAAAACCGAGACTGGGACAATAAGGGACGGACAAACACAAAGTCTCAATGAACGGAAGAAAACGTAAAGGGGACGAAGTTTGCATCTTGTAGAATTAGTGAACAAAAGGTAAGGGCGCAAACGAGCTGGTGGTGGTTAAACATTTCGAAAAAAAAACCGAGACTGGGACAATAAGGGACGGACAAACACAAAGTCTCAATGAACGGAAGAAAACGTAAAGGGGACGAAGTTTGCATCTTGTAGAATTAGTGAACAAAAGGTAAGGGCGCAAACGAGCTGGTGGTGGTTAAACATTTCGAGAAAAAACCGAGACTGGGACAATAAGGGACGGACAAACACAAAGTCTCAATGAACGGAAGAAAACGTAAAGGGGACGAAGTTTGCATCTTGTAGAATTAGTGAACAAAAGGTAAGGGCGCAAACGAGCTGGTGGTGGTTAAACATTTCGAAAAAAAACCGAGACTGGGACAATAAGGGACGGACAAACACAAAGTCTCAATGAACGGAAGAAAACGTAAAAGGGGACGAAGTTTGCATCTTGTAGTATTAGTGAACAAAAGGTAAGGGCGCAAACGACCTGGTGGTGGTTAAACATTTCGAAAAAAAAAACCGAGACTGGGACAATAAGGGACGGGCAAACACAAAGTCTCAATGAACGGAAGAAAACGTAAAGGGGACGAAGTTTGCATCTTGTAGTATTAGTGAACAAAAGGTAAGGGCGCAAACGACCTGGTGGTGGTTAAACATTTCGAAAAAAAAACCGAGACTGGGACAATAAGGGACGGACAAACACAAAGTCTCAATGAACGGAAGAAAACGTAAAGGGGACGAAGTTTGCATCTTGTAGAATTAGTGAACAAAAGGTAAGGGCGCAAACGAGCTGGTGGTGGTTAAACATTTCGAAAAAAAACCGAGACTGGGACAATAAGGGACGGACAAACACAAAGTCTCAATGAACGGAAGAAAACGTAAAGGGGACGAAGTTTGCATCTTGTAGAATTAGTGAACAAAAGGTAAGGGCGCAAACGAGCTGGTGGTGGTTAAACATTTCGAAAAAAAACCCGAGACTGGGACAATAAGGGACGGACAAACACAAAGTCTCAATGAACGGAAGAAAACGTAAAGGGGACGAAGTTTGCATCTTGTAGAATTAGTGAACAAAAGGTAAGGGCGCAAACGAGCTGGTGGTGGTTAAACATTTCGAGAAAAAAACCGAGACTGGGACAATAAGGGACGGACAAACACAAAGTCTCAATGAACGGAAGAAAACGTAAAGGGGACGAAGTTTGCATCTTGTAGAATTAGTGAACAAAAGGTAAGGGCGCAAACGAGCTGGTGGTGGTTAAACATTTCGAGAAAAAAACCGAGACTGGGACAATAAGGGACGGACAAACACAAAGTCTCAATGAACGGAAGAAAACGTAAAGGGGACGAAGTTTGCATCTTGTAGAATTAGTGAACAAAAGGTAAGGGCGCAAACGACCTGGTGGTGGTTAAACATTTCGAAAAAAAAGACCGAGACTGGGACAATAAGGGACGGAGCAAACACAAAGTCTCAATGAACGGAAGAAAACGTAAAGGGGACGAAGTTTGCATCTTGTAGAATTAGTGAACAAAAGGTAAGGGCGCAAACGAGCTGGTGGTGGTTAAACATTTCGAAAAAAAAACCGAGACTGGGACAATAAGGGACGGGCAAACACAAAGTCTCAATGAACGGAAGAAAACGTAAAGGGGACGAAGTTTGCATCTTGTAGTATTAGTGAACAAAAGGTAAGGGCGCAAACGAGCTGGTGGTGGTTAAACATTTCGAAAAAAAAACCGAGACTGGGACAATAAGGGACGGACAAACACAAAGTCTCAATGAACGGAAGAAAACGTAAAGGGGACGAAGTTTGCATCTTGTAGAATTAGTGAACAAAAGGTAAGGGCGCAAACGAGCTGGTGGTGGTTAAACATTTCGAAAAAAAAACCGAGACTGGGACAATAAGGGACGGACAAACACAAAGTCTCAATGAACGGAAGAAAACGTAAAGGGGACGAAGTTTGCATCTTGTAGAATTAGTGAACAAAAGGTAAGGGCGCAAACGAGCTGGTGGTGGTTAAACATTTCGAAAAAAAAAACCGAGACTGGGACAATAAGGGACGGACAAACACAAAGTCTCAATGAACGGAAGAAAACGTAAAGGGGACGAAGTTTGCATCTTGTAGAATTAGTGAACAAAAGGTAAGGGCGCAAACGAGCTGGTGGTGGTTAAACATTTCGAAAAAAAAACCGAGACTGGGACAATAAGGGACGGACAAACACAAAGTCTCAATGAACGGAAGAAAACGTAAAGGGGACGAAGTTTGCATCTTGTAGAATTAGTGAACAAAAGGTAAGGGCGCAAACGAGCTGGTGGTGGTTAAACATTTCGAAAAAAAAACCGAGACTGGGACAATAAGGGACGGACAAACACAAAGTCTCAATGAACGGAAGAAAACGTAAAGGGGACGAAGTTTGCATCTTGTAGAATTAGTGAACAAAAGGTAAGGGCGCAAACGACCTGGTGGTGGTTAAACATTTCGAAAAAAAAACCGAGACTGGGACAATAAGGGACGGACAAACACAAAGTCTCAATGAACGGAAGAAAACGTAAAGGGGACGAAGTTTGCATCTTGTAGAATTAGTGAACAAAAGGTAAGGGCGCAAACGAGCTGGTGGTGGTTAAACATTTCGAAAAAAAAACCGAGACTGGGACAATAAGGGACGGACAAACACAAAGTCTCAATGAACGGAAGAAAACGTAAAGGGGACGAAGTTTGCATCTTGTAGAATTAGTGAACAAAAGGTAAGGGCGCAAACGAGCTGGTGGTGGTTAAACATTTCGAAAAAAACCGAGACTGGGACAATAAGGGACGGACAAACACAAAGTCTCAATGAACGGAAGAAAACGTAAAGGGGACGAAGTTTGCATCTTGTAGAATTAGTGAACAAAAGATAAGGGCGCAAACGAGCTGGTGGTGGTTAAACATTTCGAAAAAAAACCGAGACTGGGACAATAAGGGACGGACAAACACAAAGTCTCAATGAACGGAAGAAAACGCAAAGGGGACGAAGTTTGCATCTTGTAGAATTAGTGAACAAAAGGTAAGGGCGCAAACGACCTGGTGGTGGTTAAACATTTCGAAAAAAAAACCGAGACTGGGACAATAAGGGACGGACAAACACAAAGTCTCAATGAACGGAAGAAAACGTAAAGGGGACGAAGTTTGCATCTTGTAGAATTAGTGAACAAAAGGTAAGGGCGCAAACGAGCTGGTGGTGGTTAAACATTTCGAAAAAAAAACCGAGACTGGGACAATAAGGAACGGACAAACACAAAGTCTCAATGAACGGAAGAAAACGTAAAGGGGACGAAGTTTGCATCTTGTAGTATTAGTGAACAAAAGGTAAGGGCGCAAACGAGCTGGTGGTGGTTAAACATTTCGAAAAAACCGAGACTGGGACAATAAGGGACGGGCAAACACAAAGTCTCAATGAACGGAAGAAAACGTAAAGGGGACGAAGTTTGCATCTGTAGTATTAGTGAACAAAAGGTAAGGGCGCAAACGACCTGGTGGTGGTTAAACATTTCGAAAAAAACCGAGACTGGGACAATAAGGGACGGGCAAACACAAAGTCTCAATGAACGGAAGAAAACGTAAAGGGGACGAAGTTTGCATCTTGTAGTATTAGTGAACAAAAGGTAAGGGCGCAAACGAGCTGGTGGTGGTTAAACATTTCGAAAAAAAAACCGAGACTGGGACAATAAGGGACGGACAAACACAAAGTCTCAACTTTGTGTTTGTCCGTCCCTTGTTGTTCCAGTCTCGGGTTTTCTTTTTTTTCGAAATGTAAAACTAAATTTAAAGCTAATTAAATGATCTTTCAATGTGCACCTGGTGGATGCCTGGGAAGATTAGTTGGTAGGTAATCTAGCAACGTTGAGAATCTTGCTATGTAGTCATGAAGTAGCAAGAACCATTACGTAGCCGCACTAAACACCGGAGCAGCGGTGGAAGTACGCTCAACTGTTTTAGTTACCTCGGCCTGAACGCGATTGCGAAGCCTTTGGCCCTTTGCAAAGGAAGCCACCAAGATGCCATGATGGGCTCCTTGAAGAATGTTACCGAGTTGTTCCTGTGTGTTTGCTGTACAGTTCGAAGCCGTTCTGCGCTTTTAACGTCGAGATGTCGCCACACTACCGCATGGCTGAGAACTGAGCTTTGGTCAACAGCGATATGCCGACCCACAAGTTTTCGGACGACGAGAAACTTCGTGCCCTGTTGATCCTGCTCGCACGTCCGTCATTTCCTACGTGGGGCGACGAGCGTCTCGCACGTGATACGCTCGTCACCCCACGGGTACTTCAAATGGTTTGGTTGTAACGCGTTGACACCACCATAAACCACCAACGGCAAAGCTCATCCACGCCAGCCCTGATATGTCACAAATGCAAAAAATCTTTTTTGTTGTTGTTGTTGGATTTCTTATGATTTATTGCGCTCTCTGTTCGCTTCTCTTCGAGTCCTTGCTCGAGTGCACCGTTTGGAACGAAAAATATAGCCAGTCGTTCAAAATAGAAATGTGCGATTATCATTTATGGTTATTATCCGTCATGCTTGACTCATTTCCGAATGAAATTTGTATATTTAAATTTTCGTTTCCGTACCCCTTTAAAGGAAGATCTTCGCGATCTTGGTTCCACAAGGCACATTATAGATAGCAACTCGCCGGAACAGCTGGACAATCCAGACCTACGTGGCCAATATATGATGCAGACACATCTATGCACGACACACCTTTAAAACTTTGCCACGGCGTCGATTGTTGATCGTTATACAAGCGTGCGAAGGCACAGAAATGCGGCACTTTGGCACACCAAGGGGGCTTTGATCACACCACAAAAGCTGCTTTCAATGAGTTGTGCCTTTTTCCTGTGCTGCTGAGCTTTCGTATAAACTTCCACGTCTTCTCAAATGCAATTTTTACTGTTTACACAAGGTTTTAAAAAATTTCTTCGGCGAATTACGACAAACAAGTAGAAAACGTGTCTTCAGGACGCAGCCGCCCAGCCTCTGCAACGCTCTAAAATCGAGTTTGCAACATGCAAGATGGCCGTCCGGTGGCAGCACTCGCGAAGCGGGAAGCGTGATCCAGCAATTCGGTCATAGAGACCAATAATACCCCACCCCAGAACCAGATATACAAAGAGTTTGGCCATTCATTGGGAAGTATGGAAGTCAAATGAAGAGACACCATTGGCCGAAAGCGTGCTGGGCGTGCTCCCAGGGTGTCTTCACAAATACGAATGTGGCCAACTCAGAAGCCGAAAATAATGCCCTGGCTGTGGTCGCGAGAAACAAAATGAATAAGTGTGTTCGAGTAACTCTCAGCGACTGAAAATATGGTGCACGTGATGTTTCCATCACGGTCATCCAAAATCATGGTGGAAGAGTGCGACTAGCAGAATGATTGACATAATCCGTATGCCAGGCGCCAAAACCCGGCAATCTGCCGTCCGAGCAGTCAGACTCTGTTCGAGCAAAACAGAGTTGAGCGGCACATTCGTTTCTTAGATCTTTCTGCACGATCATAATCAAAACATCACATGCACCACTATCGCGAGGGTGTATAAAAGAGCAAGCACGAATAAAGATAAGGTTGTTCTGCACCGGTACTGGAGAGTGTCACTTCGGCTGCGTAGGCAGCAACACAACACACAGCAAGCAGATGCTCTGTTCAATAAAGACATCATTCCATTTGTCGCTATATGATTTCTTCTGGAATGTTTTCTGGCCGCGAAGTATATGCAGCCGGCCGCGCGAAAGCAGTCGCGGACAGACCCCCTTGAATGCCCCCCTCACATCGTCGCCTCGCCTCTACTCGTAATAGGTGCGGTGCCGGTGCTTCGAGGCGCGTTTTAGGTGCTTTAGTGCGCACGGCGGGCAGCGAACGGGCGTACGCGCTTGAGAATCGTATTTTAGCAAAAAGCAGTCCAGCTCGCTAGGCCTTACTCGTATTGCTCCACTGTCGCTTGCCAGCCGCCATGTTGCTTTTGGGTGTGGTCACTGTGACTACCTGTTGATTGCGTGCCGTGTGACTACCCATGGGGTCGTTAGTATAACTAAAGGGGTGTAGCGATATCTGTGACGGCTTCTGACTACCCCAAAGTAGTACCCGTACGACTACCCTTTTGTTGAGAGTGTAGTTACTGCCCAAAGACTGGGTAAACCCGTCTGGGTGTATAATAGGGTGCCCGCCTGAACACAGCAGGCTGGCATCGCCAAGAACCAAATGGTGTTTCGACAACCAGACACACACAAAAAAAGGCGAGAATGCCGCGATTGTTGATGTCTCGACGACCATCGTGATAGCGGCGCTTCAGCACAGACCGCAGTGCGATCTCTCCCTTGACAAACTGTGTCACCTGCTAACATAGGTCGGCATTTTAAGCTGTCCTCACTCCAACTCACGATCACCATTTTTTCCTCAATCAGGACTCACGCCCACTCACGATCACGATTTATTCAAAATAGGGTCATCACCGGGACTCACCCTCACGGTTCAACACAAAACCAAAACTCACTCGCCGTCATCATCACGGTCGTCACGCTCACAGATCATCACGGTCATCACGCTCACAGGTCATCACGCATCATCAGACTCACAGGTCATCAGACTCACAGGTCATCACACTCACAGGTCCTCACGGTCCTCACACTCACAGGTCATCACGGTCCTCGCACTCACAGGTCCTCACGACTAACAGCTCTTCAAAGTCCTCACACTCACAGGTCCTGAAGGTCCTCACACTCAACACAGGCCCTCACGGTCCTCACACTCACAGGTCATCACGGTCCTTGCACTCACAGGTCCTCACACTAACAGCTCCTCACGGTCCTCACACTCACAGGTCCTCACGGTCCTCACACTCACACAGGTCCTCATTGTCCTCACACTCAGGTCATCACGGTCCTCGCACTCACAGGTCTTCACACTCCACTCTTCACGGTCTCCTCACGGTCCCCGGTCCCCTCCCACACTCACACAGGTCTTCACGCTGATCTTACTCACAGGTCCTCACACTCACAGGTCATCACGCTTACAGGTTGCATTCTTTGTTTTTCTTTTGTTCCTCGCAAGCCGTTGTTTTGTCTTCGCGTGAGTTGTGCGGCGGGGAAACTACCCCAAACGGTGAACTTCTGAACCGCTTATCCAATTTGAAAGAAATGTACTATGTTTATGTTTATGCTCCGCACATTCCTACCCAATTTCGTTCACCTGGAATAATTACGAAAGAAACTAAATGCAAGCTGACGAAACTGGGTGTGTTGAACTTTCGCCTGCTGACAAGGGCAGCGGTAAAACACAAACGCGCCTTCCGACAGGTTACACAGACAACGTCGCAGTGATTGGAGCATCGTCTCGCTGTGCATACCTCGCTCATTTGTACACAAATGAACGATTAGTACATATATCACCCCCGTTTCTTTTTTTGTGCCACCCACACATACTTCTACGGAAGTTTATGCAGCATATATATACAATAAACATATGCACCGACCAAATTTTTTTTCTCTTTTTTTTTTGGGGGGGGGGGGGGCGGTAATATTAGGTAGGGTGACATACCTCTGGTTTGAAATCTCACCTTCATCCCTGTTGGCAGTGGTGTCCGTCAGTCGTATGCTATTCTATGAGCAGAGACCGTTGGAGGCCGAGTTTTCCTTCTCAATCGAGTTGTTTCTGCTTTTGTTGATCGACCGTGCTTGCCGGAGTAGGCTGCGATTTAAGGAATCATCAGCCGGCTTTGTTTTTCAGTCATCTCGGCCTTTATAAAATACTGTCAGCATTTATTATCTTGATACGTGCAGCCGTCCTTGGATTGGTTTCATTTGGGTTGGTTTGGTATGGCTTTGCTTAATTTGGTTTGGAGTGGATTGGGGGTTTGGGGTCGTCTCCGTGTGTCTCTATTAGCGAGTTCGTTTCACACGCACTGGCACCGTTCGAGTTCTCTCCCAGAATGCATCGCACTCGCAGAGTGTTGCACGGAGAACTGGACTCAAACGAACTCGCCAAATGCACCGAGTGCAGAAGACTGATGCTGCCGCCATCTATGTTGTTAGTAAAGGTACCGACCTCAAACCGAAACTAGCGCCTTTCTGTTCGGAGTGATGGGGGAGAATGCGAGAGTGCAGTCGCTACCAACGTTTATCTACAAACGTTGGTCGCTGCAACCTGTAGTTTATAGTTGCGATGACTTCAAGCAGTTCGGCTGTCGTAGAGATAGTTACAGACGGCGTAAATTTCCGCAACCAGCTGTCTACAAAGCAGCTGGTTGCGATCTTTCAATTCTTATAACCGTTTACACTGAAGAAAACTGATGATGCTGTCCGAGCAGAAGCTTGATCCGTTTGAGCATGGTATTATGCGTGAACCACTGAAAGGGTACGGCTTAAAACTAGTCTGTTGGAATATTCAGCAAAACTTCTCGTGGGACTTTCGATTTCGATCGTCATTACAGGCAGGGGCGGATGCAGGAATTTTCTGAAAAGGGGGGGGGGGGGGTCAGGTGTTGGTCAGCGTACCATATGTTTAGGAACGCCCTTTCCCTCTCCTTCGTTTTACGCCCTAAATTTCACTCATGCAGAAATCAAGAGGGGGTCAGGACATTCGGACCCCCTCTGAATCCGCCCCTGATTACAGGTGGATCAGATATTAGCCTTGGTGAGGGCGTCGAGAACGAGAGCTCTCTCGAACAAAATATGACGGGGCAAGTTAGTCTATGATGATGTTGCCCAAGCCTCGGGTAAAGTCACTATGTTTAGCTTTCTCTGATGCTTATTGGGCAGTCAGAGGTTTCTGCTGGGGGAGTTTTGTCGACAAATGTTCAATTTTTCACCCGCACACGGATGGTGATAAACATCTCGGGGGCCGCTGATGCGTTTGTTCTGAGCATTTCTTGACACGCTGGTATATTTCAGCGTCTGTACGGCAACAGAGCGACTTAAAACCTGCAAATAAAGCACGGGTTGTCAATTTCTTCCTTCATGAAATAGCAGACGCTCACAATTTAAGCTCGCGTTTGATTCCGTTGCCCGAGGGAAGCGATTTCTATCAGAAAATCTACTTTTCTTTCTTTCGGTACATCCGCGACACATCGTAGCAGACGAACCCTCGTCGTCTGCTCGGTCGAGCGGGTCTGCTCCGCTCCTCGCCGGCCTCGCCGGAGCGAGGCATGACGGGATTGCATTTTGGCGCACGCCTGATTTTCTCGGTGCAGCGAGTGCATGCACGCGTGGGGTGCCGCCGCTGAAACGAACTCGGAGAGTGCAACCACTCGTGGAGTGCCTGCTGAAACGAACTCGCTTTTCGCCGCGAGTGGGCACGCGTGGACACGAGTGCCGTGAAACGAACTCGCTATATGTCGCGCCTCGATCACGTAGGGTGCGCCACTTTTCATATGGCAAGCCGCGTCATTCTTGGCGCGCAGTTCATCGAACAAGGTTTCATAGACAGATTGTTTCATCGCCACTGCGATGTTTCATCGGCAGATCGTTTCTTCGACATTCGACGCTCGACAGAGTGTGCTACATTTCGTCGACACGTTTCTCTTTTTTACTCGGACGTCTAGACGACATTTCCCTTTCTCTCTCTTTCATCGACGCGGCGTTGGCTTCTTGACGTCTCGCGTTCTTCGCGTGTTCGCAGCGCACTGCGGTGTGGACAGGGCGCAGGTGGGACAAGCGCAAATGCTCCTCACTCTTCGTATGCAATGCGCTGTGCGCTTACGTTGCTGGAGTGGTGCGTGCGGCGTGGCGGCCTTTTGGATACGTTTGGCCGTACGAGGCGTGTGCTCGGCCTGTCTAGCGGATATTTTTTTTTTTTTTTTACGTAAGGAGCGTGCCTGAAGCTGAGGCTCGGCGCTCGGCAGCTAGACGGCCGGACGTAATTGTTGCTTTCTGTCGTGCTTTTCGCTGCGTGCACACTCGAAGCTCGCGAGATGCATAATTGTTCCAAACTTTTTCTAAAAGGGTGTTTCTCAACGCGGTGGTGGCCTCGTATACCGCTCATTTTTTTGCAGAATCATGTGAGGCTTATTTTGTGCCCAGTAATGCACGCGAAATACCAAAACTGATGTTTTGCATTCTCGTCTTGCAAGCGTTCCGAAAAAGGTAGTGACGTAGAGGTTAACCCGTAGGTTTCGGTAGTCTTTAAGAGTCGATGAACGAGGTATTTACATTGTTGTAGCTTATAGGTTGGAGCTGGCAGAGATCTATCGTCTATGTCGTCTTCTTTGCCATTGGGCAGCTGACCAATTCTACGTGCTCGAGCTCTCACTGGAAGCGTAATCCTATTTATATAGTATTCAACAGCGCTCATCCGTGTGTACTGTAGTGAACATTTCAGGCCCGACATATCAATAGTTTCTTGTTATCAACCAGGAAAACGCAATATCTGTAAACACCTCCCGACAAAGAATGAAAACCAGAGCTCGCCGTTCGCTTTGACCAATAGACCGATCTCACACACTTTCACGGCTACCACAATGACATTTGTGGTAGCCGTGAAACGCGAACTAATCGCGCCGCCGCTTCGCAGCGACGCGACAGACCTGTGTGAGTCATGGATCTGAAAGAGACACAACTATACCAGCTAGATTGCGCGCGTCGCTGTTTCGCGACATGTGACTTAATCACAACTGGTCATGAGCTATGATCTGCCAACGCCCTACATTTCCTCTCCAACGTTTCCCTCACATACGTTGATTGATTGGCACCCTTTCGCATATTTGCGGCCAACTATTTTTAACAAACCCCTCTCACATCTTTTTTTCCCCCATTGCCTATGCGAGTCTTTCCCCTTCCAGGAGGATAACAATCTGCATAGGCATTAAACCCCTTTTCCCGTTTTATACAACCCCCGCCCCTCAACAAACCGTCTGGAGTGTGCGTGACGCAGCCATAGTTGTACTTCACAGGAGGCAGCGGTAGTGCACGAGACGGCTCGTGATCGACACGCGCAAGCCTACAGCGGCGTTGACCCTCGTGCGGAAAGACTACAGTTCCCGCAATGCATTGCGCCAGAGGAGGCGTAGCGGAACTGGCGGTGGGTCGGTCTATTACCTGAAGCCCGGTTCACACATCTGCGTTCCGAGCGACAGAAACAACACGAACGACATGACACCGGGACGATTCTGTTCGCATTACAGAACGTGACAGAGATGGCAAAGAGCAGCTTTATCAAGCAATCATGTGTCACGGTTGTCTCGCGTGTGTCATGTCGTTCCTGTAGCTCGGAACGCAGATGTGTGAACCGGCCTTTACGAGCCTACTCTGATGTTACGCTTGAACGTCACGGAAAATCGGTCTTCCCGCCTTTTCGAGGCGTCGCCACGGGTACGAATACTAGCGGGGTCTATTTAAGTGATTTGTTCGGCATACAAGCGTCAGTACAGGTTATGACTGGGGAAGCCGCGAACTTATTTCGAACCGAAGGTTCGATGATCGAATCAAGCAGTTCGAAAGGTTCCAAATATTTCAAATTTTTGAAGTTTCCATATCGAGAAATTCGACGGAAGTCGAATTTTCGACCTTGTTGAACTAAGAAGTTCGACGCTTTTCGAAATTTCGAACTTTACACGTTCAGAAACGCAATGTTTTTTTTTTAACTTTCAAACTCATTACGTTAAAAATTTCGATCCTTTTCGAACTTATTACGCTGCGCAATTCGATGCTTGTCGAACTTTCGATTTTCTTCCACTAAAATGTTCGAAGCTTTTCGAACTTTCGAACTCCCTACGCTAAGAAATTCGACAATTTTCGAGCTTTCGACCTCCCTACGCGAAAAAACTCGATCATTTCCGAACTTTTAAAGTTATTTATCTAAAAATCCGAAAATTTCCGAACTTTCGAATCCTGAAAAGTCAAAAGTTCGAAGAACTTCAAACTTTTAGGGTAAAAGTTCGAAGTTGGTCGAACTTCAAAAGACGGGCGGGGGTTTTATTTGGATTCAAGCCGTGAGGTACATTCGTACAAATTTTTTTCTCGAAATTTTACATGCGGTGCCGCATTCCTTGCGAAAGGCAATGCCGTTTATTTTGATGTTCTGGCATGCTTAGTTTTAAAGAAATAAATTCCCGAAGGAGCAAGCAAGGACGACGGGTTTTTGACAATTGTCGTTTGTGCCATATTTGAAGCGCGCTATAGCAGAAGCTATTTATGGTAGAGATGTTAAACTTTTTAAAACTTATCTATGTATAGCCTAGGTAAGTGTCGTTTTAAGATATGAATATTGCTGTTACAGATGAGTTTCGAAGAAATGTCCAAACATGTATCTACGGGCAATTATACCCTAAACTTGGTAATTTGTTTTCGTCTAAATTGTTTGAGGTATCGCATTTAAATTAACACCACAGACAGTACATATTATTGCCATCTGCGGAATACAAAATAATGTATTTATTGTTTTTCACGTTGAGGAATAAATTAATTCATGGGGGAAGTTTTCTAATATTGTTCAAATTCAGCACGTCATTAAAAAAAACATTTTTAGTTCTTTTTTTTTCCTCGTTCTGCGTTTTTGGGACGTATTTCTTTTAGCCTGTACACATTTTGGCAGGAAAAACTTGTTTCTAGGTTGTGGGCCTCTGAACCTGCAAGAATACAACACTTTTGGCGGATTCTTGATAGTTTATTTTTTCTCGCCAGCTTTTTATTTTCGCATTTATTGTTATGTTTGATTTTTTTTTATTAAAGGCACAGTTATTTAGGTCGCAAAGACATAGCTTTGAACTTCCGAACCACTAAGCATGTGACGAGTAGTGCCTTCTGACAACGAGTTTCTAACAATGACCATCTACGCGTTCTTTTATAGCTGTGAAGAGTGACAGTAGCTATACATATGCGTAAATAATTTCAGATTAAAATAAGCTCGACCACGCCGTCTTTCCCCATATTGTTTTCTTTAACAGTCCAAAATAACCCCCTCCCCCCCCCTTTTTTTTCTTTTGTCCCCAGTTTTTCCTCTTCAGACGCCACTGGTATGGTAGAACGCTCCTCGACCTCGAGTTGTGTCGGCTTCTGTGCTTTTTGCTCGGCGTTTCTTATGTCCCGGAAAATAAACCTCCAGAGCAATTTCAAACTAAAAAATTGTCAAGGTGCAGGCGAGCTGGTGTATGTTGATCATGATGCAAAATCCTGAGACTGGGAATGAAATTTGAAAGAAAAAGTGTAAGAAGACAGAAAAAGGAGACAGGACAACGTCTCAAACTCGACGTTGTCCTGAGCTATACTCCGTTCACCTTATGTGGTACCGCAGACAAGGCTAGGAGCGCGAGCTCATAGCGTTGGGAGCTACTCTTAACGCACGAGAGCTTGTGCCGCCAAGATGTGCCCTAGAGCAAGGAGCTCGCGCTTGTAGCCTTTCCTGCGGTACATCATAAGGTGAAACAGAGTATAGCTGAGTTTGAGACGTTCTCCTGTCCCTTTTTACTGTCTTCTTACACTTTTTCTTTCCAATTTCATTCCCAGAGCCGAGCTTGAGGCGTTGTCCTGTCCCCTTTTTTCTGTCTTCTTACACTTTTTCTTTCAAATTTCATTCCCAGTCTCAGGATTTTGCATCATGTGCAAACTAAAATTACTATATGCCAGCGTCAGTCGGGCGGCGTTCGATCGGATTACTACCAGCGTTCAAGGGGGTATGATGGCAGTTTGCCAGATCGCTTCAAGGTTTTCCTGAGTCCAACCACCTGTCTGCCCCTGGCCGTTTCGTACTGGATGAGTATCGACTGTATCGTTAAACATTGCGTTCATGTGATCACTGCTGCGTGATGCAAGTTAAGCACCCCCCCCTCCACCGGGCTGGCGGTCACAATCACTGATCTATGGTCACGCGTCACTCTGCACTGGCAAATATTCCAGCACATCCGGGACACTCGTCGTCTCATTTAATTGCCCTGACCAACTTCGCGCAGTCTAAATATCACACCCGAACTTTTCTAAACCTGATTTCGTGAAAACCACTGATACGTGAAAACGTTATTTGAAACTGAAACTGTGGAGGAACATGAAAATCGGACTTCGAACTTTGCGCACTTGGACTTTAAAGAAATTCGAAACCTTGAAAGTTTTTTTGGAGTTTAGCCCTAAAAGAAAATTGAAACCTTCGAACTTTATGTAGAAATAAATTCGAAATCTTCCAATTTGCGGCACTTTCTGTATATAAAAATTCGAAACGTTTGATTTTTCAAAATTCAGATTTAAAGAAATTCGAAATCCTCGCATTGTTCGAACTTCAGATTCAAATAAATTCGAAATGTTTGAATTTTCGAACTTTATATCCCAAGAAGTTTTAAATTTTCGGATCTCTCGAATTTCAAGTTAGGAAAGTTCGAAATCTTCGAATTTATCGAACCTCAAGTAAAAAAAAATTCGAAATAATCGAATCCGAATTTTTAGAAACCGTGAAAGCTTCGAACTTCTCGATTAAGAAACTCCACGGTGTTTGAAAGTTGCGAACTTTTCGAATTCGAACCTCAATTCGGTTCCAAAATATCGAAACCTTTCGAATTCGAACGTAGGGTGGTTCGCGGCATCCCTAGTTATGACTTTGTCAACATTGCCTGAAGCCTATTCCAATTGTAAAATAAAATATCGAAGGTGTCTTCATGGTTCTTTTAAGTGTGCGTGCTTGCATGACATGAAGTGTCACAGCTTTGCGACCACAACGCCTTACCCGGACACAATGTTCAGCCATATCAAAATTGAACTGGGCGGTGTTTTTAAATACAATATTTAGCATTATTTCGGGCATTTAGTTCCCGGAAATCAGCAGCACGTTCGGAAAGTTGAAGTTGAGTGGCATTTTTTTTTTTTCATAACTGGCAGAAATTATGCCAAACGGTTTTCCGAGTCATTTAGTTGCACATTCACAAGAAATATTATAATTTATGTTACATAATTATCAAACCCGCGTCGTTTCTGTAACCATCGGTTCGAGACAGGTTCTCTGTCCCTCGGTTAGCAAGTATTCATTCAACGCAGTAGCGCACTTCAACGACCCGCTGATCAATCTTGCCCTGTGCTACACCATTCTAAAATTTCATTGCGGACTTGAATCATCGCGATGTGTCATAGGCCTTCAAGCGATAAGAGGTGTTTTAGAATTTAATTATAAAAAGTTGATTCTCAGATATATTCTTTTTGTTTTACGAGAAATTCTTACCACCCTCGGAGTACCCATGCATTCAACGGGTGGTGCACGAAAGCACCCGATGTCAAAAGCCCCATGTCAAATGCACCGCGGCAAACACCCCGTTTGTTTTTTTGCCCCGCTTTCAAAAGCCCCCATGCAGTTTCAGAAGCCCATAATGCGAATCCCCCGTGTCAAGTGGCCGGGTCTTCAGCGCCATGGCGGAGCATTCTATTTTTAACTAAGAGAGAGTAACGGTGCACTCCAGCTTGCCTAACATAACCATGCCGCTCCCGGGACTCAAGTAAGGAATAACTGGATAAAGCTTCACGTCCTTCAGGCGTACGCTATACTCATTCACGTCTTGTGACGTTGGAAGCTAGAACAAACAGAAAATATCAATCAATGGCAAAATATTTCTTTAAAGTCACAGATTATGTGAATAAGCATTGGACTAAAGCTTTCGTCGACTCTGAAGCACGCGAGGAACCGCAGCTCCGACGAAGTGGGTTCTGTCAAAACTCTTAACCCGCAGCTCATGGCGCCATGCTTATTATGTATACATCACCAAACACCAGTTCAATTTTTACGTCGTTCTAAAATATAATTGTATCCATCTAGGTAGTTATCGCTGGTTATGCAGGTTTATGCAATTTGCCACAGTACGTCATTATAAGATTTCAGCGGTTCAGGTTAACATAATTTTGCTGTTTCTTTAACTTGAAATACCTGTTATAGACCCTGAACAGTTTAGGTTAACACATCGAAAAATGGTGGTTGAAGCGCAAAGAGAGTGGAGCATGCAGTGAGGACGGGGCTTTTGGCACGGGGGGAATACGGGACGGGGTAATTGGACGCGGGGTTTTCGAAACGTGGGGCTAAGGACGCGGGGCTTTTGCGACGGGGATTCTGCACGCGGGGCAATCGTGCTACACCCCATTCAACCATAGTAACGTAAAAACGCAACATGTGTAAACAACGGGCCAGGGGAGCACAGCCTCATGCACGAAGCCCGGGCAATTGGCGCCTCGCAGTCGCGCTTGGCCGAAGCGCCGGCAACCCGGCCGTGGCCGTGGGGCAGGCGCCGCGACGTTGCGGTGCCGCGCGCCGCCGTCATCTATTTCTCAGTGTATGGAGGCGCACGGCACACGGCGAATACATAGGAATCCTGTGAAGCCAGTAAATTCATTGGAGTGAGACACGTGGGTAGGCCAGGGCGACCTGGGTCGTGCGGGGACTGCAGGCGGGCGCATTTAGAAACCACGTGTGAATGTGGCATTTCGCATCGGCGTGAGCCTTTTTGTAACTGTTTTTCGTAAAAGTTATAAGCCTCAACTTCACGTCTCTATGACCTCACCGGGTTCCTGTGACATTTCGCCTACTCCTAGAGTTTCCACAAAAATAAACGTTGTTATTGCTGCGTGAAAGACTGCCACAGTCGCGAAGGTGACTCAAGCGTCAAACTTAACCGCTTCCCTTCAAGATTTTGGGAAGCGACACGGCGACAAAATGGATTGCTGCAGTGCGACGCATCAAGTAAGTGAATTTTACATTAATTGTTGAAGTGAACGAAAATACATGTGCAGGTGTGGAAAGTCGTGTGACAAACTCGCTTTGCAGATACTCGGCAAAATAACTTATTTATACAAGTTGTTTTACAAGCCTCTCAGACAGCCACATAGAGAAATACGGTAGGAAAAATCGGGCCGATTGTTGCTTCGCTGTGACATCGAGGATCAGGCTATCAGGTCTTCAAGCGAGATGCCCGTCGCCCCGTTCCGGTACTCGTAGTTGAAGGCGTTCATTTGGTTGCGACCGCGCGACCCGTTCGGCACGCGCGGTTGCAACCAAAACCTTCCAAACGTGCGAGTTTTCAAATAGTGGATTTTCGTAGAAAAAATGTTTTGTTTGTTTCGGCTACTAAATGTAACCCTGACTGAACAAATGTGACGGCGTGCAAAAAATAGGATGCAAAAGTGTTTCTTTCGAAAACGCTCATGCGAAGCGTATATATTTTTCTCACACGTGCACTTTGTTGTCTGTTGCCTTTTTACACCAGGCTTATGTACGGTTCTCTAGCATGCAGAGTTCGGTTCTAATTACCCATATTTTATTCTAGTGTAGTGGGGGCGTCGGGAGAACAAGAGGACGGTCGAGCGAGGCGCGAGCGGGGGCCAGCCGGCGAGGAAAGAGGAAGAGCGTGTGTCACGAGGCTGGGGCCGGGCAGGAACGATAGAGCCGTTCTGACTGGTCCGGCCCATGTCGATCCCCGGAGCATTCCACCAGCGAAGTTCGGATCAGGACTGGTGGAAATTGCGAGCCCTGGCAATAGCGTCCTAGGCCATGACGATCCAGGAGTGGTTCCGCAGCGAGACTCTGACTGTGATAGCCCGCAACAGCTAGCCTACGCAGCGCTGGCGTGGGAAGGACGATCCGCACGGACTCCGACTGCGAGCTATGAACGACGGGCGACAACGAGGGTCGGCGGGTCCGGACGCAGTGCCGGCTCTCGAAGACGGGCAACCGGGGAGTACTTCCTGGGAGACGAGCGAAGACAGACCAATCTGGCGGCGATTATTATAGAGCGACTCCACAAGTGGTGAAGACAACTCAAACTGGTGTTCAAATGACAATTCTAGAATATGCTCTAAACACTTCGACCTATCAAGGCTCCGATGGTCTTAAAAAAACCGCATGAAATAAACAGGGACATGGCGCACACGTGCACACGGGGACTGCTGAAATTGGAGTCGCCGCCGCTCGCCACGGCCTGATGGGCAGACTGGCCGCCCCATTAACAGACACACCTCCGCTCGTGTAGCTGAATGCAGCACTCTCGTGGCTCCGCCTGGCCATTGCTGGCTGGCTATCATCCACTTGCGCTATCTTGTCCCGAACGACACATAAAAGCATGATATCGCACAATTTAAAAGATCTCACTCGAAGCTTCGATCATGACACCGCCTTTGTTGCACTTTTTGAGTGATGACTCATATGCGAAAGGTACGGTGAGGTACGCAGAAAGATAAAATTGTTTGTTCGACTGGGTGCTGATGAGGATCATGCGAGTCACTTAAGTTTGTCGCAGCCGTGCGAACGTTATAGTTGACGCAATCATAAAATTCTATGCCCACCGGCACCAACTTCGCAACAGGAGCCGAAATCCACACGAGTCTTTCTATGCCACAGAGAAAGGAGAGGAGCGCCAACCATTTGGAGCGCTTCCCCAACTCCGACGTTACCGCGCCGCCTCGAGGCGCCATCAGTCCGTTGGCGTCTCGCCATCTGCCAGGAAGCGAAGAGCGAACGCCAAAGAGAGACAAAAGTGACCCCCCCCCCCCTCACACTCCCTCTGCCCTGCGCAGCTGGTTTAGACATTGCAGAGGGCGCTGGCAAGGAGGAACCTGCAGGAACAAGCACCCCCCACCCCCCTTCCTTCCTCCTCCACCCTCCACAGGACCCAGCGCGCTTACATGGCGGAGGAGCAGGCGATTGACACCCAAGCCAACCCTGAGCCCCACGCAGTAGCTGCGAAGTGGGAGTCTCCTCGCCCACTAAGATGGCCAGGGAGCTCACGTGACCAACCCAGCTAATACCAGCGCTCACCGCGACCCATCATGGCCATGGTCCTCAGACCCACGTCATCAGGCAGACTAATGCAATCACCGGACTCGTATCTACCCTAAGACTCACGTCTTGATCCAGGGTCATGCTCATGAGCCTTGAAACTCACAATCACACTCAAGAGATCTCAGAACTCACGCTCATGAGTACTTCACTTAGAGCTCAAGCTCACACTCAAGAGTCCTCAGAACTCACGCTCACGCTCATCAGTTTTCAGAACTCACACTCAAACTCATGAGTTCTCAGGACTCAAACTCACACTCAATGGTTTTCATAACTCACGATCACACTCACGATCAAACTCACGCGTTCGCAGGACTCACAATCACACTCGCACTCATAAGTTCTCAGAACTCACGATCACACTCCATGCTCATGAGTTCTCAGGACTCACACTCACACTCATGAGTTCACATAACTCACGATCACACTCACACTCACGCTCACGAGTTCACATAACTCACGACCACACTCACACTCACAATTTTTCGAGACTCGCGGCCTCACTCACGATCACCTCAAATCTGACGGTGAGCGTGAGTGATCGTGAGTGATGGCACTCATGAGTGAGAATGCCGAAGTATGCCTGCTAAGGACTCCTCTTGCCTTGGGAGTTGGGATACTTTATTCCCTCAGCTTGCTACATCCGTAGGCAGTCCCTCGTCCAAGAAGGGCTTTCGTCTCGCGCAGACCATCTTGCGCTTCGGCTCTCCCCACGGAAGCAGTTAAATGACCCTCGTAACCGCAATCGCAGCCGCAAGAAAAAAAAAAAAGCTAGAACTTGTTTTTGAGTTTTTTGGGAAACGTCACTACTCAAAATATAAGCAAAACGAAGAAGCCGGCTCGCTGGGTGGACAAAAACAGTGCGCTGCGCGTTCTCCCGCATAGCCAACCCGCGAGTGCCACCATGTGTGAGGGCCCCAGGAAAATGACCAAGCAAAGGAAGATAGATTTGCCTGACCGTGCTATGCAAGCCGCAAACGCCGGCTTGTTTTTTGTTTTGTTTTTTCTCATAATTTTTTTGGAGGTGCCGCGTCATCCGTGGTTTACTGACACTTTGCTTTACTTCGTTATTTGTTTTCTGGAATTTCGTGTGCGAAGGTTGTGCCGCAATTTGGTGGGTAACCAGCCGTAACAAAAACAGAGTCCCGTGCTTCCCCTTAGCCAAGTACGTGGCTAAGGGCAAGCCACTGTGCCAACAGGAACACAGAGGAGAGGGTGGAAGCGGGAGGGGGGGAGGGTCCAGGCATTGTTCACTAGGCTTTGAGCCAAACGCACGGGTGCTCAGCATACTGCCCAGCACCTTCTGGAAAATGTCAGCGGTGCTCAAGCCCCGTTGCCCCCCCCCCCGGTTCCGGGGTCGCTGGGATTGGTTCGCCCATGTGCGGAGCCTGACCAAAGTAAGACGACTCACCACAAAGTAGGACACCACGTTTCGCCAGTTCCGCGGCAAGCCATTCCGGCAAAACGAGAGACTTGTCATCCGTTCTCTGATTGTCCCCCATAAAACGTCCCCCGTATTGTCCCCCATAAAACGCCTGCCCTCGGTCATTCGGATATGAAGTTGAAAACGTCCTCAAATCAGCGTGAAATGCCGTGGCGACCAGCTGGAATGCTTCGAACGACCCAAGAAAGGAACGATTTAGGAATTCTAGTTCGGAAAAAGTTGGGTGTCGATTGTCACGACTGTTTTCGGAAAGTCGTCAATGTCAAATGAAGACAAGCGGAAGCCTTAAACAAGAAATAAAGTAATCGTCTCCACTTTCACCCTGTTTGTCGGCGCGTTTTACGCCCAAAGAGCAAAACACGAAAACCGCGTCGCCATACTGTTTGTCTCTGTATTTTGAAGTATTTTGTTGACAACTCCAGTCCCACTAGGAAACAAGTTTCCTTGTGTCCGTGATCTGCGTCGTGTCGCCAGGTGGGACGGCGGACTCCGACAAACAGGCTGCCTGTCGGTGTCGTATGTCGCTCATTGTCATCTGTCGCTGTGGTTTGTTGCTGTTGCTCTAGTGGGACGCGGCTATTAGGGACTCTGCCTGGGGTATGTTATGGGGTGTGCTGCGTATAAGTCGCTGGTCGTGAGAACCAGCAACATTGCATTCGTTGTGCTCAAGTGTCCTGGATCTGCCTATAATTTATGGGGCCTTTAGAACTTCAGCATTACACAGTGATGACATCAGCAGCTGGAAATTGATGGGACCGAAATAAA
Organism: Ixodes ricinus; assembly: GCA_037355805.1. NCBI lineage: Eukaryota > Metazoa > Arthropoda > Arachnida > Ixodida > Ixodidae > Ixodes > Ixodes ricinus. The sequence goes on along the minus strand of JAZHYW010001997.1, from coordinate 11,621 downwards.
AATGACAAAACTAGGCTGTAGCTGAAGTCTATCACTAGCATGGACAAGCTATCAATAGCATGGACTTCAGATTCACTCAAGAATGTCCCGTGGGTAACAGGATTTGATGCCAAGTAATTCTGAAGATGGCTTTAATGCTTCCGTTCTATTCCCATGGACCTCCACAGGCTGAAAGGGCAGGTGACATTTTAGGTAACTGAACAGGTCACATACCTATGTACCAAGTGCAGAGAAGAGAACAGTGAACAAAAAGGCAACTCAGGATCAGCTAAACTCGTCAAACACAAAGTTGGGGCCGAAGTTCGCGGAGCGTGCTGGTTGGACTCTCGCGACGATGGCGTCACGCGGGACGAGATGTCAATCATCCAAGCTCTCTTGGTGGCTAGAATTCCAGTGAGAATCTGAAACACAAAGTCGTAGCGAGGCTACAGCGGGACGCGCGAGCGACCACCGTGGGGCCAAGCGATTGAACGGCGTATGCCACTGATGACGTCGCTCCCGCGTGTCCCAACGTCCCTACGCCGCGTTAGAAATAATAATGCGTAGATTGTCCCTGGGCGGGCTGTAAATGCTCTGAACTTTCTCGTCGGAAGATCGTTGTTTGTGGAAGTTATTGGTGACGACAAAGTGACGTTCTGACAACTTTGGGAGGGGGATAAGAGGGCCGAAACCTTCGGCATCGAGGCGGAGATTGAACTTTGCGATGTTGTGGAGCAGTGCGCGGTGTACGGCGGCTTTAGAGCTCGTCTTCCGGAACCGTCAACAACGCTACCGGGGTCACCCAAGCGCCGTGTGGACTGACGTCGGTAGTGTGTGTGAGAAAAGGGGGTACGACGAGGGATGGAGAGAGGGAAAACCTAAGGAAGGGAAATAAAAAAAAAGGTGCGACCAACACACGCACACAAACATACACACACGACTGCACACACAGAAATGGGAGTGAGGAAAGGTCCGTCGAAATTGTTTGGGAGAGAGGAAGAGAGGAGAGGGAGTGATGGTATTGAAGAAGGGGATATCCGCTTCCCCCCGGGTGCACAGTACGCACTGGCTCTCCCGCGCCCGTTTCGGGCTCGAACGTGTCGTCGCCGTCGGCGGCGGCGCCGCCGTCTGCAGAACTGCGCGTGTTGCGTTATGGGACGTTTCCCGCTACAATTTGGCCCCGGAGATTGACGCCACGTGACCTCAACACCAATTCCAGTTGCCCCCGCTAAATGGGAGGGGCAGGAGAGGGAGGAGGTACGGGGAAAGTGGAAGGCATACCCTCCCCTCCTCCTCCCCAAGAGCTGCGTCTGGTTCGACGTTACAGAGAGACTGCAAACGTATTTCATTTTTTATTATAACTCCTCTCCGATGCTATGGTCAGGGGCTGGGGCGATGCCCTCCCTCCCCCCCCTCACCTTCATGCCCCTTGCCCCCTCTTTCAACGCCATTTGCGGGGGGGGTGACCCTCCCCGTCCTCCTGTTTCGACGAACCCTGCTAGAGGCGTTCCAAGCGATGGCGAGGAACAGCACAGCGTGCGATTTTTGAAATAATGGTTCTAGAGATTCTGGAATTAAAATGGTTTGCGTTCCACGAACCTTCGCCAGCAACCGGCCAGCAACGAGATTTCCAAGCTTGAGGCTCGTGCCAGGGGCTTGTTAGCCTATGCAGGCGCGTTCAGTGACATCACTGCATAGTTCATACCTTTGACGTCAGCGGTCAGCGATGCATCAGTTGTGAACGACAAATTTGATGGTGCCTGTTCAAGTCGACGGTGAGAAGGTTGGTTGTGTACGATGAAAGCTTCGCCCGTACGAAAAATGCCAGATCGGAGCGGTCCCAGTTCGGATCCGCGGTGGATTCTAGTCCTTGTGGACGGTTCCGGTCCAGTGCGCGATTCTGGGAGAGGCAATGGTCTGATCCAGGGAGACGCAACGCACTCGGAAATCGGCACGGTGTTCGGTGGACCGGTCAGAGTCAGCTCCCAGCCAGCAGGCACGCGCACATCCGTGACTGGAGGAGGGTGAGGAGGGGAGGGAGCGGTGGTGTTGGGGGGGGGGGGGGTCGGCGGGGGAAATTTGGCGGTTTCGCACAGTGTCGCGTGTTAGGGACAGGCGTCCTGCTGCGGAGGCGCTGCGAGCGAGCGTTCTCCGCTTTGTCTGTTGTTTGTTGCAGTCGGCGGTAGTGCGCATGCTGGCGCAGCGCCGGGAAGTTTTTAAAGGGGCACTCAGTGCTTTCTGAGATCGTCTATTTATAGTCATAACGCAATCCACGGGCTCTAAGCATCCTATAAATCCTAAAATTACATTCAAGGGCGGCCGATTTCCCTATTAAAAATCCAATCAAAGATCGGTGTTCTGCGCCGAGGCGCACACCGTCAGGGGCGCTGTCGGACGGGAAGGCAGCAGGGAAGGGCGTGCGCCAGCCAATCACGAGTCCCGGCGGACTGATTTTGAAATGCGCGCGTATTTGGCGGACTGATTTTGAAATGTGCGCGTATTCGGCGGACTGATTTTTTCGAATGTGTGCGTATAGGACGGACTCATTTTAAAACGTTCATCGAATGCGGTGTCGTCGTATGGAAATTCTTCGGCGGACGGCAGATATCAGGTTCATCCCGTACGACGCCGCTTCTACGCGCGACGCCGACGCCTCGAACGCGCCGCATACGTAGACGACGGCATTCCAAGGCGCTGCGAAGCCAGCGAAGCGTCTTCGGCATCGACACCGGACTCCGGATACAAAGAGAAGAACGCACTCGGCGACGGAACCCAGCGGCTCCGCAACACAGACTGATAGGTGATACGCTCTTTATTGTAAAACTCGCATGTATAGTTGATGCCGGTTTTCTGTTTTAAGGTGCCAATGCGGTTGCTGCATGCCGATGGAGATCGTCGTCAGGTTGTCTGCCGCCGGGTGTACCCTGCCGCCGTACGCAAGCAGCAGGGCCGGCGCGCTGCGTGACGAGCCACTTGGATTTCGACTCGCGGTGCCTCAGCCCGGGTGTGCTACGACTCGCTTTACACAGTAGACGCCACTATGGGCAGAAGAAAATGCGGGGCGACAAGGAACAGGTGAGTACGGCTTACCGATCGTGAAACTTGCGATCGGCGTCGACACCGTTTCAATCATCGTCGCCCGTTTTTCTTGCCGCACGTCATACCTTCAATAGAAAACACTAGCGATTAATTGCTTTTTTAATGTTCGCTTCACGTGTCTGTTTTTTGTTTGTTTGTCTTGTTTGCCGTGCGTTTTCGTCTTCTTGCCCATGCCTCCCAAGCTGCGAGCCGAGGATGAGGACTCCTCCAGCGACACGGAGTCGGAGTTGGGCTCCGGTCCGTCGTCGGTTGAGATCTTGGCCCTCAATGACCGTATGTCTACCGCCCTCGAGTTGGTGACGGAGCATTTAGCAGCCGTCACGGGCGGGACCGGCGGCCAGCGGCAGCGCGAGCCCGAGGGGCTCGACGACCGCAAGTCCGTCGCCGACTTCGTGGCGGTGCGGGGCGTCTACGCAAGAGCGTCCAGCGCCTCGGACGCGTAGCGCCTCGGATGCCTACGTGCTGAAGCGGATCTTCCCCCTTGCCTTGCCGGCGAGTGCGAGACGATGGTGGGTGTTGCAGATTCTAATTGACTGCACCTCGACCGGAAAGGGCTATATGCACGACGCGAAACGTTTTGGTTCTCGTATAAAACTAACTGTCAAAACAAGATTTCCGAAGCTGTAAAGTAGCATAGTGGTAACGCGTCTGCCTCGTACGCAGCAGACCAGGGTTCGACCCCCTTGTGGGTTTACCTTTTTTTTCTTTCTCAAACATTGTTTTGTTGAGGCATTTGGCAATATTTACATTTCTTTTCTATGATTAACAGTGAAAAGAATGAATGTTTTCGACAGAAACTTCGCTCAACTAAATGGTATGGTCCTCCCTTTCCGGAGGTGCATGGGGAACAGTGGAGCGTTGGTTGCCGGCTGGACGCCGCAAAGGGGGGGGGGAGGGGGGGGAGGAGCAAATGGCTAATACTGTATTTACTCGAGTAATAGCCGCACTATTTATGAACAAGGCCCTTCCGTCTACTTTCCCACAGAACACATATGCAGCCAATCATTGCGTTGCGCATAAATAACAAAGCGAATAACCAGATCGAGAACACGATTCTCCATACAAATGCAATCTTCACAGATGGTATCTTCGCACGAAAACATTATCTCTGTCTTGTAAACAGCTGGAATCATGCTGTCGATCGCGGTGATTGGCAATCTGCGTGCTCCGCGGAAAAACGAACCCTCAGGTTTTCTTCATAAACAGTGCGGCTATTACTCGAGTAAATACGGTAGTTTTGTAATTAGCAGCCGCATACTGTCACAGCAAAGCGACGTGAACGCGGGGGAGGGGGGGGTTACCGAGCTCCCAGTGATACACGCTCTGTCCAGCGTGAGCTCTCCGTGTCGTTCATATAGCCTTATACCCGTGCTACACGGGCAACTCGAATGCCATATTACGAACGAATGACATTTGAACGATCGGCCAATCAGCGCGCGACACTCTGAGCGCGGGGCGTTCCACGCGCGACAGATCGCGAGCCGATTTGTCAATCACACGAATGTCATTCGTTGTAAATGGTATTCGAGTTGCCCGTGTGGCACGGGTATTAGTCATTCTATTTCCATTTCTTGAGGCATTCCGCCGCAGCTTCCGAGAGGAGTTCCTGGCACCGGGGTACGAGTCCCGAGTCCAGCGGGAAATCGAGTGTCGCACACAGAACCGAGAAGAAGGCCTTGTGGAGTATATTCGGGTCATGCAGGAACTGCTCAACCGAGCAGTGCAAGCTGCTCTCGAGTCGGAGAGGGTTACTCGCATTGTTCGTCAGTCACCCCTGTTACAACATGTATCTTCATGGGTCCAACTACGACACCATTGAAGACCTCGCGTAGGAAACCATCGCGGCTTGCGTGGACTACAGGCCTCCCGCCCCCAGCTGCAGAAGCCTCCGAGCCGTCCTGTGCGTGGGTACCCCCACATGCGTCGACCAAGAACGAGCAACTCCGACTCGACACCTTCCTGAAAGGGTCTGTGCCAACCTCGCCTACTTGCCCCTCGCCCTGAACCCCCTTGACTGTCGTCGGGAGGTCCAATGTTTTTACAACAAGCTGGGTCGTCAAGAGTCTAAATTCCTAATCCAGGGAAGCCCCAGGCAGCTGGGATTGCCCCCCCTCCCCCCGGGGGCCCGCACCAGGGCGAAATTTTGCGGCAGGTGCTGCAGACCTTCTCAAGCGGCCGGCTGCAGTCCCCCACGGCGAAGGCCGGCTGCCTAACCGTCTTCGAGATCATTGAACGGCCAACAAATGCCCCAGCTTGGGCCGAGAGGTGGCTGGCAATGAGGGAATGAACCAGTGGAGTTGAGAGGCAGCGGCCAGTGTTGGAGAGACTGGGGTAACATTGGAAATAGAGCAGCAGAAGACCGTTGGCAGCCCAGTTCCTGCTACAACTACGGACAGCGTGACCATTCTCGCAGCCAATGCCTGCACTGGTGGTGCCGGGGCCAGAGGAACCTGAGGGGCTATGTTGCACGTTTTGGACTCCCAGGCGACTAGGAGAAGGAAGTGACGTCAACAACGCTCTTTGGATGTTGATTGGTGGAGTCGCTGATGACGCGATGCGTGGTGTTGCTAAGATACGTTCATTCACACCTACGTCACTTCCTTCTCCCTGGTCGCCTGGGAGTCCAAAGCGTGCAACATAGCCCCCAGGGGAACCAACAGGGCCCGTGACGCTGAACTTGGAGATCTCGCTGCCGCCGGCCCAAGCTGGCGGCAGCGAGTTCCAACCTCGGGATGAGCGAGTCGCCAGCACTTCTCTCGTCTGTGTCGCATACGACCTACAGATCAATGCATCCACATGACACTTTGGCTACTTGCTGTTCCCTTTGCCGCCCTTCTTGATAACGGAGCAGAAAGTTTGCTTATTGGAACTTTTTTGAGCTGTGCAAAATACAAAGAAAACGCTTTGTTCCTAAAATACACTTCTGCAGTGCGCTGCAAGGCTCGGCATTCTATTCTGACGAAGAGGCACGCTAGCATTTTCTTTATCTGCCAGGCTTGAACGCAGCAATTACCTTTGATGGAGATTTCATTGCAGGCGACAAGATGTTTGCTCGACTTTGACCGATTGGCGGCTATTGCAGCCGCAAGATGTCAAGCAGCTGGATGCAATGCTTTCTAGGATCGATTGGATGTTATTGCCAACTCGTCCCACACTGTGCCAAGATAGCTAACCCTTTGCATTTGCTTATGTGCTAAGGAGAAAATTGGCATTGGAGACGAAAGCAACAAGACGCTTTCCCTCGGCTCTCGAAGGCAATCACCGACTTCGCTTCGTTAGTTTCCGGGTCTCTTTAAACTGTTTGTTGTTCAGACTGATGCCAGCGACTGTGCGCCTTGGTGCAGTCCTGCTTCAGGAACCACAGCGCGTTCTTCGGCCAGTTGCGCTTCACCAGCCGCATGCCGACAGCGGCCAAACACTACTATTACGCAATGGAAAAGGAGTGTCTCGCCATTATTTTTGCCCTAAAAAAATTTAACATGTATTTCAATGGCACATACTTTCAGATCCAGACCAATCAAGTGTTTTCCTGGCTGAATAATTTGCGGAATCCAGTCGGACGTCTCGCACAATGAGCTCCGACATTACAGCCATACCACTAAGCCACTACATACAAGAAGGGAGTTTTGTTGCGGCAGATGTGCTCTCGTGTGCTCCTTTGCAGGTCTTTCCCACTCAGGACGAACATGCATTGGTGGGAATAACTGGCATTGTGGCCGACACATCAGTCAGAATGGGGGACGTTGGTGATCAGAGGACTTCGCAAGGCACAGTGGGAGGGGAAACTCCGTCTACGGGTGTGCGAGAAGCTTGCGGAACAAAGGGTAGGCTGCACCGAGAGCAATGGTAGGTACGACTCATACTTGCTGAGAGAGAATGGACTTCTTCTCAGCTACATTTTTCAAGCAGACGATGCCGCCCATGGCTCGCCTTTCAAGATTGTGAAACTTCGAACGCCGTTCATCAGTCACTTCCATGATTCAGCCTCATCAGGTCACACCAGCAGCAGTATGACTTGCAATAAGTTATGCCATGTCGAGACTTGATCAGGAATCAGGCAGGATATACTGAAGTATGCCCACACTTGTCCAGGATGTCAGAAGTCAAAGCCACGCGAAGGTCACCTACCAAGATTTATGCAACCAATCGTAAGCCACTCTCCTTGGCAGATTGTTGCCTGCGACCCGTAATGGGATCGTTTCCTCATAATACGTACAGTAATCAGTATCTTCCTGTCGTGACTGATCACTTCACGAAATTGGTTGAATTGTTCCCTTTACAGAAGCTTCTTTCGCAAAGAAATCTGGGATTGCCTTCTCGCCGTCCTTACCAGATTCGGCTTTCTTGCAGAGCTCATGGTGGATCATACTTCCAGAGCAAGGTTGTCTCGACATCTGTGCTGTGCTTGGCATACAGTACAAGCTCACTTCTCCGCAGTGTTTATAGTCTGTTGTGCCGACTAGCTGTTCGTTGGCAGATGCATCACATGCACAGCGACAGGGAACATAAAAGCAGCATAATATATTATTGGTTTCCCAGGGAAACGAACACAAGACGTGTACACTTGAGAGTATAGAGTATTGCTTCTTACATCTGATCAGTGTGGTCATTGCTTCAGTTACTGTGGTTAATTAAAGTGGTGTTTTTTCTTACATTCAATCAATAGATATTGTTTCAGGTGCTTCTGGTACGCTGCCTATAGGCAGTGGATGCTGTGGTTGTGACTGCGACTGGGGCAGAGCAACAGGCGACCACTGCCCTTCTGCATGGTGAAAACAATTAGGGACCGATCGCCAGCGACACATTTTCCTGGTTCCTGTGCCCTGATCGCTGCGACTGAATAAAAGTGTTTTTGTTATACTCGGTATAGAACCATGTTTTTTCTCACCACAAAAGTAAACAATGCATCGTCCAATGGTCGGTCTTCACACAAATGTATTGTTAGCCGTTAGAGCCAAGTGACAACTTACTATTGTCGAATTCAAAGTTGTAATCGATTTGCATAACTTTTCACCAAGAACACTCGGGGTTTTTTTGGCTGCCATCTTCGCGGCGCTTCTGTGCAAATATTTCCATACTCCGTTTCACCTTACAACTGACTGCAGCGGACGCTACAAGCTATTGGAGCCAATGGGCAATAAGTAAAATAGCAGCGCCCCTAGCGGTTCAGGTGCACTCTGGGAGCAGGAGACTGTCAATAAGTAGTTTCGGTTTCGCCGGGTTGTGAATCTGTCGTCTGCTATCGTCTCCACATTGCCATTGCTCACGTCGTCGTGGATTGCTCCACACTTGTGAACGATGCACTAAGTGCCCTTTTCTTCTCGTCGCTACAAATCTGACAAGAGCGAATAATGAAACAATTAATTTTTCTGGCACGGGTTTTGAGTGAGAACGTTCCAACGGCGAACTGAAGTGAACGCAGAGCGACATACGCTGAATGCCGTGCCAGCTCGCTGCGTGCATTTGTTTGCCACCTCGAAAACATCCACTGAGACTAGCACTCATTTTATAACACCCTTGCTTCGCCAATCGCTATTTGCAATTGGGCTAACACAATACATGACGAAGCTCGCTGTACGAGAACGTTCAAGCGCAAACTTGCGCCCTTTGCTACGTTGCTGTGTGAAAATTGGCCGCGGAAACAAGGGTGTTATAGAAACAGAGTACTAGTCTCGGTGGCTGTTCTCAAGGTTGCAAACAAATGCACACGGAGAGCTGGCACGACATTCATCGATCTGCATTCACTTGACTTCACCGTTATGGCGTTTTTGCTTGTCCCCCGTGTCAGACAAAATCCTAATTGTTTCGTTATTCGCTGCAACCGATATGTAGCAACGAGAAGAAAAGAGTACTTACTGCATCGTGCGCAAGTGTGGAGCATCCACAACAACATGAGCAATGGTGGTGCGGAGACAATAGCACAACAGATGCACAACCCAGTGAAACCGAAACTACTCGTTGACAGTCTCCTGCTCCCAAAGTGCACCTGAACCATTAGGGACACTGCTATTTTGCATATTGCCCATTCATAGCTGTTCGAGTTTCTCATGACCTCCAAGAGGAAGCACATTTTTTTAAGATGGTTTGTTTTGGGTGACTCGATGAATTTTGTGAATTGCAGATTATCTAGAAACAGCGAGACTAGATACTAGTAAGGGGCCAAACTTTTTGCCGAATCGAAAATTCGGTGTCGAATCTTAGGATTTAACAAAGCCGAATTTTCGCCGATCTTTTTTAAACATTCGGTAAAAATATTTTGTTGTCAAACCTAAAAGTTGATATTTTGTATTTCAGGCAAAAAAGGTTTAGGTTTCTTTTTTTTAAATGTATATTGACACAGTTATTACTAAATAAGGTAATATTCTGCAAGATAATTGTATAGGTGTCATTTTTGCAAGTTTACTGGCAATTTTACAGTGACTTTTTGCAGAAGTGGTGTGACACCGAGGTAGGGTAGTAGCGATCACAGCACTATATAGCTCCTAAGAGCAGAACAATGTAATCCTTTGAATCCGCATGTTTTACCGACAACATGGCCGACAGAGCAGCTCGGCGCGAGTCACGTGGTACTCGCGCTTCCAGGAGGTGCCCGATTTATGGGAGAACGCATGGAGATCGACGCAGCAATGTTGATTAAAAAATAAACACAGAGTTCACACTTTTCGAAACTAGTCTGTCGTGAGGTTCGTAAAGCCCTAAACACTTTATCAAAGTTTTCATAATTATGGATGCGTGTAAAAATTTTGAGAAGGCAATTTCTAAGGCAATGGCATTTGAAGCAGACAATTTTTTTACGCAGTGGAGATAAACTTTTTGGGTTGGCCGGAGCGGGTCACGTAAACGGTGCAACAATTTTTGTGCGCGTTTTCTGAACAGCGTGAGAGACCGTCAATGCATATAACTGCTTCTGAACGATCGTCCTCCACTGCGCCACGTTGTGTGCTGCATAATGCTGCTCTGGCAATTTTTTTTTAAATTACGTTCTTATGTGGTTTGCAGCTTATCGCAAATTATTGTTGTTATTCTTGAGGCAAAAGAATATTGAAGCGAACCACACTCACAAAGGCTGACAAACACACAGTTACTATGTCGTATACTCCACACCTTGCTGTAACCGCTGGTAGTACTACACTGCCCGATGGTAACCGCACGGCGTCCATTTGCAATCCATGGCTCCATCGCATCTCGCGCGTGCGCAGACATTTGCCAAATTTTTAACGAATTTTCGCTAAACTTTTTTTAACAGTTTGGCATATCTGAATCTGAAGTTCGGCAGATTCGGTCCATCACTACTAGATACAGACAGAGAGAAAGGCTGGCCAAAACACGAGTGCCGACAGATTATGTTGAATGTAAATCCTAGTGAAGGGCTTTGTTCGCAGAGCCACATTGGCTGGGAAGGCTCGTACACTACGCTGTTTAGGAACAAGGCTTGCTCTTGCTCCTTCAATGCACATACGAGTTACCCAGTAAATGAATAACTGACATTCCTTTCAGTGGTTAAATTCAAACCTTTTTGCCAAGGCACAAAGGAGAATGGTGGGGACATAGGCAAATGCTGAGTGTGCATGTCTTGTTACTCTTGGAGATGCCGTACGTAAATGCACTTCCAGCATGCTCCTTGGTGCTTGGCAAAAGTTCTACTGTCCGAACAAACCTGTGCATAATCATTCGGCTTTGGCTAAAACTATTTTCGTTTGTTTCCTCAAAGGTTAGCAAGGCATAATAGGTTATCTTTGTGAACCAGTGAATAATCGAGAAGAGACAATGTTGCAGATGGGAGGGGAAACCGTAGTGTAGACTGGAAAATATGTTTAGCTTTGTAAGTCGGAATGGTACTGAACTTTTGTTAAATGTTTGTGCTGTCATGCACAGTTGCCCAGGTTTGGTTTATACAGTTCCAGTCTACCTCCTCGATGAAAGCCCCATTTATTAAAGACCAACAGGAGAGCTGCTTTGCCAAGGTGTAGCCTCTTCAGGATGTCTGTGGCAGCACATGAAAAGAAAAGTCAATGCAGTATTACGTGCGAGGGACATAAAAAAAATATGCGGAGAGCATGTATTTCTTTACTCGTCTGTGGCGCATCGGAACACAAGGAGGGGCACACAAGCAATGGATAGCATAAAAAGCACGAGGAACGCACGATGACGAAGCAAGCAAGCACTGTCACTGGGCAAAATTAAAGGGGGCACAAGCATTTGGACGCATGCGGAGGGAGGGTAAACAAATGCACAAGGCGTGCAAAGATCAGACAAACTTGTAAGTTCTAGGCGCACATATGCATAGCTTACCTCTCGAAACCTTTGGCAGAGTGGGATGGAGAGTATGTCGCATCAGAGTCTGGCATGCTGCTGGGAGCAGGAAATATGCAGTTGTATGGCACCTCGCTGCTGCAGTAGGGGACGGCAGAGTCGAAAGTATCCAACGGTACTGGCTCCTCCACGACCAGGGAGATTCATCTCGACAGTGCAGTCCCTCAGGATCCTTTCTGCCTTGCAGGATGCAGCAGTCCAGCTGCTGAGACTAGGACCTGCAAATAGCA
>JAZHYW010001994.1:0-118180 GCA_037355805.1 Ixodes ricinus | reverse complement strand
GATCGTATAATCGCTAACGCTAATTCAATGCTTGGATATTTAAAAATAAACTTTTCCTTAACCCCTATGTCTCTAAAACTTATTCTCTATAACACTTTAATACGTTCAAAGTTGGAATATGCCGCAGCAATCTGGGATCCAGGTCACTCAACGCATATAACAAACATCAAAGCCCTGCCAAATCGCGCCGCACGATTCATAGTGCATTTATCATCGCACCGCAAGTATCTCATCTATGAAAACCACCCTAGCCCCGCCTCTTCTTTCCTCACGTCGGAAAATATCTCGTCTATGCCTCTTCCATAAAATCTATCATTCCAATGCATCACTGAAAAACAAACTATTCATTAGCCCCTCCTCCATTTCTCCCCGCAGTGATCACAAACTTAAAGTTGGCATACCTCATTGCAAAACTTCAGCTTACATCAACTCTTTCATTCCTAGAACGTCATCTGAATGGAACCACCTTCCCGCATCATTAGTAACTATTCCATAATATATGTATTTAGAAAAGCTCTAACTACTCACTTTTGCCAGAATTATGCCGAACTAACATTTGTAGCTAAGTTGCCCTGTTGTTTGAATTTTATGCAGAGCCAGTATAATATGTCCACCCCCTCTGTATTGCCCCTGGGTCCTAAGGGTACTGAAATAAATAAATAAATAAATAAATACAGGTACCCCATGTCTTTGCCCCACTTTCTTTATATTGTGGCTCACCTTATGCAAATAACGTATTACAACATGCCAACGCCTTGGCTTCTCTCTTACAGCACGACATCCTCCCCGATTTTTTTTTATCAGGCCTTCTGCCACCCCACAAGAATTGTAAGTGGAAAGCCTCATTCCTCTAGCTTACAAACCTGCAACCTAAAGCTTTCTTCTATCTTACGAAGTCCTGCCCGCATAAGATAGAAGAAAGAAGCCAAGGCGTAGGCAAGTTGTAATACATTATGTGCATAAGGCGAGCCACAATATGAAGAAAGTGGGGCAAAAACATGGGGTTCCTGTATTGCTCTCCGCTCCTCGAAAATGGGAAAAAGATAATGGGAAAAAGTGGGATCAGGGGAGCCACGCGTCGGTGTCTGTCAGAAGAAACATGAGACCAGGTATGTGGAGTGTAGCGTGTGCGTGGTTTACAAGATTCGTTTATCATGTGGCAAAGTATACATACGCAAATCGGGACGTTTTATAAACGATAGGCTTAGAGAGCATGAACTGTCAGCAAGATCCTCACACTCAGGAAATCTGGCTGTGCACTGTGACAGATGTGGGTATGCCCCGAAGTTCGACAACACCATTATCTTAGCCCAAAACCAAAACAAAATGACAAAAGAGATATCCGAAGCGTTTTTCATATCTAAGTGCATTAAAGGAACGTGTGCCTGCGCTCCATCGACAACCCTGTTCGGCTCTGAGGTGGTGTTTTTAAAATATTTCGTGAAGTAAATAGTTGATCGACAAGCTCTGATTGGATGATGTCTCATCTTTGTCGTACATCACGGTGATTTTACGGTGTATATTTATATGTATGTTTTCGAAGAATAAACTTCAGTTGCAAGTAACGCTCTCTGTTGTTTCTTTCTTTTACTTGTCTGTTGTTTTTGGCGGTTTTACCCTCGGAAGCATGATTGGTAGAACATCAGAGGTCACGTAGCCAGGGGTGGTGATGAGAAGTTTCATCACCTTGGAAGCAACGGAGGAAGCTCGACGCTCTAATGCGGGAAGTTCACGTCGCTAGAGGTGGGCGAGATGGAGGTTTTAACGTGATTGATCGAGGGCGCAGTAACGTCGAGTGATTAGCGGTACAGCATCATTCCAGGAACCGGTACCATTGGGTATGGTACGCAATACGATGCTTCATGAAGAGCACCGCAAAGTATAAGTTTAGCAACGAGGGATCTCTTTCATGATCAGCATGAACAAAGATGGAAGGCACGTGAATTTGAGCACTGGAGTCGAATTCCACACTACACGGACTACCATCAACGCGCTTGGCTTCAGGCATAACCGCTGAGCGATTAAGTAAGAACGTTTAACGTGTACAACATAGTCTCCTATTAGTTTGCGCTACTTGTTTATTAATAAGCTCCTGCGCATCAACATATAATCTCCCTTGGCCTTATTTCCCTGCGTCGATATTATCAGGAGGAAAAGCCACACCCAAGCACCAAAATGATAAACACATTTCTGTTCAGGTACTTCGGGTTTCTTTGTTTTGTGTTATTTTACAATTTGTGTCGAGTGTTGGTGTTATAGTGGTATAAAATCAATAAAAATTAATATAACGCAATGATATCAATGGGCGTTGGGGGCGAAGACGCGTTGGGCTGTCCTTTATTGGTAGTCAGCGTGCAGCTCCCCTAATGGCACTTGTCACGCGAAAAAATCCAATATTACAAAACATTTGATGTATCGTATCGACCGAAATATAGTCCGCAGACTGCACATATATAAAAGTTAAAATTTTACGTGGTGTCGACTATCCATTTGTTTGAAATACACAAGAAGTTGTTTCTCTAATATCGTTGACTTCGATGAGACAAAATGGAGTTTGTGAAATACGCGCAATACACACTGTCCTAATGTAGTTTTTTGTACTATACAGGCTTCACAGCGCTAAAATAAAGGAAGCATGTTTCAAGGGGTGTATTAATTTATTTTTTCGTGATAAGTATCGATCATGTGGGGACAACGTCAAGGTACGGACTTTGCACTGAGAGCTGACTAACAGGAATTTTTTTCTACACACAATACATAGCGTTAGAAACCATGTTCGGGAAATATATGATATATTGAATTTCTCACCAGTGGCTTATTGGCTTGAACGTCAATACATTTTTGCCAAACTTGCTTGCAGGAAGGCGCTAACGGCCATCACCGATATAAAGTCTTCCGTGGGATCCAAAATGATACAGAGATTATGGAATGCTGGAATTCACCATTATGGGGTACAGAGGGTGGAGATGTCAAATTCTTTATTGGCGGGGGTGCTAAAGCTATTATCCAGGTATTCGATCTCATGAAGGTATGTAGTTTACAATACTCATGAACGCTTAAAGGAGACAAAAATCAAATCAATGTTTTTTTAAAGATTTAATAGTGCAATGCCACTCGCGCCTGTTCTGTATTTTATAGTTGAATAAACATAAGCATAAATAATGGCAATGCCCTATGACTTTTAACTCCTAAACTTTTCAAATGTTTATAAAGACAATATTTCTAAAAAATGTTTTTAAATTAAAGTCAAGCAGTTTGGAGAAGACATCTCTGATCTTGGTCATGTACTTACGCATATTTGGCTTGAAAATATATGACTCCTTCATACAAACATAACTGCGATTCCTGGTTACTGTTTCACTGAAAATATAAGCAAATGTTATTTTATTAGAGCTCTCGAATAAGCAATGCACGTTGGACCATGTTTCTGTATTATGAATAGGTTGTAGAATTTCAGGTATTTGTTTAAAAACACATCGGCGAACATTCTTCGGCGTTAGTACTTTTTGTTTTAATATCGGTATATTTTCGTAATTTCTTTCAAACAGTCGAGAAAAACAGTGTTTAACCATAGAAAAGATAACTAAAACTCAAAGTGTGTTTAAGATGGAAGGTTAAAGAAAAAGTCCTAACTGTAGCAAAACGTTCTAGAAATCGGTGTTTGAAGGTTCCAGCGGAGATTCTTTCGCACCAGCGGCTTTTATTGGTATTTTATGGTTTTACCTATATTTGTAATTTTGCTCGAACGATTCTTGTTCTTCTCCTCCCTCATGGTTGTCTTTCTTTTGAGCCTCATGCTCTTAGTTCATCATGTTTAATCATCACCTGCGCGTTTCCGAACTAACTTTCCGTTGTTTTCTGACGTTGTTCGGTCTTATGCAATTTTGTACTTTTTTACCCCGAAAGATGCTTTCAGTGTTTTTCGGTTCAAGGCTGAAATTCTATGTACTCCTCTACATTCTCGCATAATGTAAAAGCTACAGCAAAAAAAGGAAACCTTCGATAGACACGAGCAGATGTCATTCATGTGTTAGAATATTCGTTTTTTTAATAACAATTATATTTTTGAACATTTATGATTACATGTCAATAAACCTGCGTTTATACGAGGGCTTCGGTCCGCCATAAACATTTGTTTAGATTTATTTTGATCAAGCAGTATCCAAAGGCTGCCGTCCACAGTTGACACAGTCGCTTTTTAGCCAAACCGGCTTGTGGACTACAAGCTAAAATTAGGGGCTATTCAGTGATTTTATCAAGATGAATTGAACACAACACATGTTTTTTATACGTAGGTTGTATGTTTATCCAAATTACAGACAATCCAGAAAGAACAAGACAAGTATAAATCACCTCCCACTTCACCTGCGCACATAATTTTGGGCATTGACCTGTATGGCCCTAGGAACGGGACCCTGTATACAACATTGTTGGAGCAGTTAAGGCAAGTTCTAAAGCACTTCAGCAGTGTGGGATTTTCCTAATATTAGATTTCAAAGTATGGAAAGTCTGTTACTAGGGTTGGAAACAGGGCATATTAAGAAAATCTTCAATATAACTGTGTCCTCCACAACATACTGCCTTCCTTTGCCCGATTTGAAGCTCTCGCAAACGCGCGGATACAAAAAAAAAAGAAAAAACGAAAAGACACTTGCTTGTGCGCATTCTTAGGACTGTCAAATCAGAGGTCTAACCAATCGGAGCGCTGAAAAACACAGAACACGAAAAGCAAACTAAAAATGTTTATCACTACACTTCGTTGTTTCTCGTCGATTTATTATTAAAAAAACAGTCCGAAATGCCATCATGTGTAATCCCGCGCAGTAGAACTGCAATCTTCTCCTTCTCCCCAGTTCATGCATTGTTTGTTTTTTTGTCGGCGACGCAGGAGCTTTCAGTGAATCGATTGTCTCTTTAGTACCACAGTGTACACAGGAAGTCTCCTCACATAGGACGATATTTTGCAACTAGTCAGATGCCGCTGTAGTTGATCCAAAAACCAGCTCAAGTATGAGTGCAGGCTTCTCTCTTCTCCTGAAAAAAAAATAAAACCAGTTCAAAAGTAATAAAAGCTTTCGCAACAATCGGCTAATAACCATTCTGGTAAAATCAGAGATTGAACAGACTGATAAGCAGATAGTACAATACATTTTTACAAAAGCTACCGAACTTTCGCAAAATCTGCTCCAGAGTGTTGCGCGGTAACCTCAGGTAGATAAAGACGTCCGAAAACACATTTTCCACTGGCCTCATGTACGAGACGAAGCAGAGCTGGACTCACTAGAAAAAAATCAAAATGCATAAGAAAACTCTCATGGTACCCAAAATTATATTCGCAAGTCAAGAACTGTTGGACAAGATACAGAATAAAACTGCTGCTTGACGGACGTTGGATATATGTTGACCTGCACCACAATCTAGCATTTTAAAGCCATGGTGTACCGAAAAAATACTGCAGTGTGTCGAAGAAGGTAAGATTTAGGTGCAAGATTACCATAATAACCCACACTTGTGCCACCAGTCTCAATGTTTAATAGCCACACCAGGTAAGTAGTTACCGACGAGAATTGACACTTTAGCTTTTGCAAATACCGTGTAAGTATATTGGGTTCAAATTTAAACATAGACTCAAATACGCTCTTTGTATTCCGCCGAAGGAAGTAACAATATTTAGAAAGAAAATATTTCTTATATTCGTCTTCTTTACACTCTGTTGTTTTAGGGCGGGGGAAGGGCGAGCATGACGAGAGGCGATCGTACAAGCTCTATTTTGTCGACATTAAAAAAAATGTGACATTTTCTCCGACACACATGTTGCGGCTCATTAAAGGCTATTTCTTAAAATCTGTAGAATATTGATTCACAATTTACTAAAAAAATTAAATAAGGAAATGCGGCGAACAAGTCTCCAAAATATTTGTGATGTATAAACTGCATTTCGTCAAATAATATTTAGTTATCAACAAGTGTTCACTTACCTGCTCATTATTTATGACAATTTATTTTGAATTTGGTTTTTTCACACAATCTGTCTCCGATACTTAGTTCACGCGCGGTCAATCCTAGCTCCTATCATCCTTAGTGCCTACTCAGTGCACTCGATAATTCTTCGAATGTAACGCGAGGTAAGGGCTAAAAGGTCCTCTAGTGGTACCTAGCAGACGTATTCACTATATAAAACGATGTCATCTTCACTACACGAATGCGTAGTATGGAACGCAAAATGCATGATAATCTAATCCTAACTATAGTTCTTTTCACAAGAAGCTTACCTATTCATGTTTGCCCAGATCAATGTAAAGTTTTTTTTTTTTAAAGTTTTGCCAGAAATGTCACTATTTGTCTGACAAAGTACGCTATTAATACTCCATACCCTAAAAAATAAAAATAGACAAAAAAAACATTTCGGCAGATTTTGTTATCCACATCTAATCGAAGACCGGCTGAGTGGTATACGGGTTCCATCTCGTTATCTGTATTCCGAAAAGCGAAACACTTGTCGGATCGGTTTCGGTTAGGTGTTTATTGAACACTCAATGTATGCTGTGTACATAATCTCATGACTCCCAGTCTCGATCCTACGCCTGATCCTCTTCTAATATTGTAACTTTTAAATTTGCAGAAATTTTACTCGCGGGTGTCGGGGGAAATATTGCGGTATAATTCGGAAAACGCAAAATCATCTTAATACTTTATGGGAGAGACACACACACAACTCTTCGCGACATCTAATCGAAAAAAGAATGGCAATATCACCATAATCTGCGTATAAAATTATGTCTTGGAATGCGACACTTGCACTAAGTATGACTAGCAAATGCGGCCTTAGTGGGCAAATTTTGAGTCATTGCTTTACTTGAACGGAGCCCATTTTTTTTTCTTCAACGGGCTCTTCATATATCTACGGGGTTTTCCAGCGTCTTGAAAAACAGCCACTTCTTGCGGCGTTCGCCTGTTAGTGATACAATAGAACACAGCCGGTGGTACATCATCAGTTTCCTTGCTCCGTTCCTTTGTACCCATCGCTTTCTTTCTTATCGTTGCGGATCCATCAACCAGCACCTTCATTTTGAACATACCCTGCCGGGTGAGTACTGGTGGTGTAGACAAAAGGAGGGTGTAGCGTTTCGCATTATTTTGTTTTCCAATCTTTTCAGCGTTTTCATTCTAGAGGGTTATATTGGTTTGCATCTTTTATGGCCCTTAGCCCGTTTTGCGCGGAGTTGTGTCTTCGCGACAATGGGAGGGTCGGTGCTCGTGCCGGCTGCTGTCGCACTGGCCGACTCTGGGTCGGTAATCGTCATTAGAGTATTCTAGTAAATCGTTCCTCTTACTCGGATACCACCGATAACGATACCTTTTAAAGATACTGGGTGATTCCACGTTAGTTCAAGCAATGATGGTCCGGGTCATAATTTACATACCGTTGTTAAAAATGTACATTAAAGACATGCTCTTGGGAGGAACATTCATCTATATAGAAACGCCGAAACGTTTTGTTTCGCTAAGATATAAAGAAGAGAAACTCGTGGCGTGGAAATTGAGAAGATTTCACGATGATAGTTTGCACAGTCGCCATTTCCTTATCGAAACTTTCACGTAACCATAACTGATTTACTACATTTCACAAAAAATTATAAAACACATACACACACAAAAAATATCAATAGAATATTTTTGTGCAAAAAAATCAAACACTGCATAAAACTGCGTTTTAGTCTTATTCACAATTTGCTTGCAAATAAACCATCGTTTATTATACTTTATAAAGATATCAATATGCTTGTCTTTAAATATTCTTTACGAATATGAAAAAAAATTATATGCCATTCCTTAATTGCCTTTTTGTTATTATTCCCCTCTCCCATTTTACGGATTACCTGGTGTTGTGCTTTTTTTACTCCATTTTTGTAACCCCCAGTCCCGCTTGGGCCGCAATTGGCCTGCAGTATTCCTAAATAAATAAATAAATAAATAAATAAATAAACGCGGAAATGCAGCTGATTTCTCAAAATGTGACAAGATTGGGCGTCGATATTTAAAAAAAAACTCCATCTTTTATTATTTTAATCTCCCCTTGACACTTTGCAGTGCTTGAACTAACCTGTGATGGCAGAGCATTAAGTAACATATGACCTCCGAAAGGTAAAAACCACGGCAAACCTTCACTTGGAGCGAGCCGACGTCTTCGTCATACCGGCATTACCGCACAGCACGAAACCTTTTGAGCGTTAGTTATCGGATGTAATTTATATTTTTCGAATTTTGTTTTTTAGAGGGGGCGAGTATAACGCACGCGAAAAGGGTTTTGAGCTGGAATGCCATTATTTAGCTTACAATTCACAAAAAGAAAACGGCCCCATTCTGCGAATTCGCTAACTATGCATACATGAGATTGAAACTCATATTAGCGCACGTGTCAATGTATACATCCGGCTTTTCCAACCGCACTCAACAAAGTGCGGTTGGAAAAGCTGCTAGCTCCACGAACAGTGAACTAATCTGACCTTTTAAGCCAGCATTGCTACAAATACCTCAATATTCAGGTGGCTTCTCACAACATGAGTACATCGAATTCTTCTTTCCGGGACTCTGGTGAAATTCTGCCTAAAGTGAGTCAAGACTTATGTGCTGCTAGTTCGTCGGTAACCCCATTCAAACCACGTAAAACATTAAAAAAAGGCGAGAAGCGTACTTGTATAAAAAAGCTCAACTGAGTTCTTAGGTCACAAGAAAGCTGGCAAGCGTTTATGACGTGAAAACCGGCGAAGACAGTTGTGAGCACTGCACAGAGTAGTTTGACGCGTACCGCGAAGCGCTAAAGACATGCAGTTCCCTCCAGGGACGCAAGCGATTGTACACGCTTCTGCCACCAAGCATCTCGAAGAAAGAAATATTGCGTCAGCTGCCGGAAGCGACTGCCAACATGGTTGATCAAACAAAAAACTGAAGCGTAAAGGTGGTGTATGGGAAACCCCTGATCCCTACATGGGGAAAAAGGCGATTGCCGATGACGTGAGCGTTGCACTTGAGTACTGCACACGCGACGACCTCGCATGATCTGTTCAAAGCCCCAACAAAAAAGACGTCGTCAAAACCATGATCAACGACATCAAGACCAAAGACTAAAAAAGGTTTATGGCCCGTTCTATTAAGGAACCTTACCAACTGTTTAGGAAGGACCATCCCTATCGAGAACTAGGCATCTCCAAGAGTCGCGAGCACGAGGTGTGTTTATGCATATATTGCGTCAATGTTCAGTTGCTTTTAACGGCAATTACAAAACCTCAAAGAAGACATTTACTGAAGACGACCTCAAGCACATCTGCCTCTGCAGCTCTCCGCAAAACGATTACTTCCTGCGCCGTTGTGGAAAGTGCCCAAAAATACAGAGCATCTCGCTGAAGTCGCTCCATCTCGACGAAGATGAAGATATCTGTTCCGCGTTATGGGACGCCGGCGGACTCGTCAGAAAGTTATGGACACTTCCGCCTTCCTGCGGGAAGTGGAGTCATGGAGCGAAAGGTATATGAGGCATTCTTACATCCGTGCATTTAACCAAGCCTGATACGTGACACCAGAACCGCCTTACCAGCTAAGGCAGTGATGTTCCACTTGAATTTCCGGAAAATTGGGCAGTAATCTTTCAAAACGAAGTACAGAGTTTTCATTGGAAATAGCTCAAGTGCCTCTCTTCACATGTGAAGTTACGTCCGCGTAAGGCACGTAAAGCTTTGCCATAGGCAGCGATGACACGACACATGACACAGCTCACGCTCCTCTACCCATAGAGTCCATATAAGGGTATGTTGATGAACATTACCCAGTCTTTTCCGAAATAATTTTTGTGTCAGGCGGAGCGGCGGCGCATTTCTAGAATCGCTTCCAATTGCCTGTCTCGGAAGCCATACTCTTTGGCAAGATGGATCTTTTCAGTCACAGGACACGGAAAAAGAGTTTCAACAGCTTCACGAGCTGGTAATACCTTAATATGTAGACTAATTTCCTTACCAAGCTTTTAAAGAATATGATTTTGGCGCCAATATAAAATAGATAATATTAGGATCAGGAACATTGAATTCAGAATTTGTTTTCCACACTTCTTAATACTTCTATGATATTTTTCGTTCCGTTTTAATATGAAAACGTGTACTTCTTGTAATGCAGGATTAACTCTGGTTAGTCGAACGCACAAAAGCTAAAACATGTAAAAAAGTTAAATGGGCACTCAACTGCTTTTTGGAGAAGCTTGTTTTTGAAAGCATATTCTTTGTTGGGCTTCAGTAAATGAAAATGACCTATTCAACTAGGCAAGACGCCCAAGTAAACTCGCAGCAATAGAAATACGCAGGCATTATTTCCTCTAGGGGAGTCCATTCTTTGTCCCCACCACCGCCATAAAATTAAAACTATAAATATTGTTAATTTCGTGGAGATTCCGAAAGTTATCATTATTGCTATATTTAGACACATGTACATTTCATTTTGACAACCACGTCAAATCTTAGGATGTAGGTGACGTAAGACAGCTATTATTGTTTGAAAACGATCGAACTAAGTTTTCTCCATGCCTTGTTGCGCGGGAGTCATGATCTCGCGTGGCGACGTGGCTCCTTCAACTCCGTCGCTCAGTCAACTTCCTCGTGGAAAGCGCCTTTCCAGAAGTTCGTCTCGCCGAGTCGCCGCGAGAACGATAAGGAACCGATTTTCCTCCCGAGGACCGCACATCATCCTGTCCTCGAAGCAAGGTTCGCGAAGACGCGAATGGTTATGTTGCACCGGACAAGAAAACGACGCCGAAAATCTCCAGATTCCTCGTTTCTGTGCAGACAACTTCGAGGCATTCACCAGCGGTGACCGTAGTTGTCGACTCCATCAGTCAGCTCTACCTACGTTTTTGTTTCCCGTCGCCGACGGGACCGAGCGAAGAACCCACGAAAAAGTCTGGTGAGTGTTTTGGTGATTTTTGTGAGTTTCATGAACGTCGCATTGTGCAGCAGTCTGCGTAACTTAAGTGTTCGAAACTGAGGTTGTTTGGTAGAAGAGAGAACAGCGTTTTTCGATCCGCGTTAATAAACTACGCATCGTAGAAAACTGAATGTCGCTTAGACGCTAGTGGTGGCGACGGAATGTGAAAGTTTGCGAGCACGACGTTACCAGAATCAAAACTATACTAACACTTTATTTGTTCTCAGTGGGGGAGGATTACCTGAGTGTACAAGGTAAAAAAGGCAATGCTGACCATACCGAAATGGCTTGTGTACATCAAATCAAGAATAAATTTGTCGATGAGCAGATGTCTACCAAGCCTAATAACGTCACGATCTTTTTTCTTACAGGTTTTTATCTTTTACCACAGCCTGAGGTATTCTTCAACATGATCAGCATCCACCAGCTCGCTTGCACACTTGCTGTCGTCATCTTCTGCGATGCACTTTATTCTCTTGGATCCAAAATGCACGGATTTTTTCTTTTCAAACAACGGCTATATCTTGCTAGTCACCGGCAGGAACACTTTTTCTGTCCCCGCCTCCCGGTTCTGGCTTCATCACTTGAAACACGCTTTGTTGTCTCGTGAGCTTGGAGCGTGTATACGCTGCCAAAGCACGGCAGAACGAGCGAAAGTTGAAACCGGTCATTCAAATGATGTGCCTGTGCTTGTCCTGCATGTTTCCACGAGTGGTTTGCGCAATGAATGGCCACTTGTGTGTAAGAACGATTTTGTGCCAGAAGTTTTCAAGATATGGAGTTCATACCCAAATTAAATAATTCGAGACGCTGCAAGTGCCTGGGAACAGAGGAAGCCACAACCTGTTTTTATTTATCAAATTGACTTTCTCATCTAACGCCGGGTTTTCCAAAAATCCGCAAGAATAAAATGCTCTTCATTAATGGCAGGTTTTCTGTTGTTGTTTTTCAGTGGCATTTTAGTACTTAAAACACTCAAAAGTTTTGGTACAATTTTATCTTGATTTTGCAGGCAACTGTGCACTTGACGTAATGACTTGAACAATCACTGCTGCCAAACAATGAACCGCAGCTCCGCAGGAGCTTAACGTCTTAATACGCAGAGAGAAAATGATGTATGCAATACAGGTGTACCATTTTTTGTGGCGTTGCAGAATGGAACACTGAAACATGCGGACCCATGAACGCTTACAGTTGCTAATTGTGATGCAGATGATGTTAGCAACTGCCACTTATACCAAAGCAGTGCCAGGGGCACACCATATAGAGATAGTCCAGGAAACACCAGGACTTTTTTGTGAGAATGAAAGCTTTCTTTCCGCATACAAAACCTCTCCTGAAGATCTTTATTGCAACAGACTACACACAACAGCAAGCAGTGTCTCGATCGTGTGCCCATTGCGTGCCACCAAATTCATTGCGCACATGAAAGCGGCTTTAGCAGGCTCGCATTTGCATGTGGCTACTTAAATGGACAGATATTGCTCGGTTACTGCAAATACAATGCATCTGCCGATTCCACAATGAACCTAAATAGCCCCATCCCCTGGGGTTACATGTTTACCTCCATATTTTGACTGGGTGATTGCTCATTATCTTTTGTGAACGAGAAACGAAACACAAATCATACAATTACAAAGCAGATTTAAAAGCAAGAACATTGCTATTTTACGATAAGGAAAGAAGGACTTTGAAGACAAACAGACAAGACCTGTCGTGTCTGTTTGACTTTAATGTCCCTCTTTCCCTATCGTACATTAGAAACCAACACACTCACCCATCTACTCCATTTCTATACAGTGTCAGTTTGTGTTTTAATGCAGAAAATTCTAAGCAGTCAAGATTCCTGCTGTATTCGTAGCACTGTTACGAGCTCATTGTAGGAAACAGCGTAAAAAGAGACGATGACGTAGAGTAAACGCCCCTGATGAGCGCAGCGCTCGTCACGTGTGATTCTTCTACGCCCTCATCCGTTTTGCACTGTTTTCTACGCTTAATTCCCACCAACCCGCCACAACTACCACAGAAAACATTCGATTCCTGCCTGGAATAGAATATTTTCACCGTCCATTACAATCACCAATAACATGATCCAGGAGAGCTATGTACCTCTCGTAGCGTCATAAGCAATAACCACATCTCTTGCTTTTCTAGTTTGTGGAAAGTAATGTTGATTATTGTTAAGTAATATTGAATATTAAGTAATAGTAATTATTGTGACGTTGATGCCAGTGTGAAGATTGAAGACGCAGCTTTGCTGTGAGATGCGCAGCAGTGCCCGCACGTTGCGCCTGTCTGAGACACGGGGCTGGAATTGCCCGTGCGGAGAGGTACTTCGATAAGAAACCGGAACAAAGAAACGCGTAAAAATGGCGCATTTTTTCCGGAACGTCATAAACTGCTGCGCGTGGCTTATTTAAATGTAGCGCGGATGTATTTAGTATTTTTCGATGATGCCCATCAAAATTCAAATTGAAAGCATTCTTTTCAGATCAATTATTACCAATTTAATTACACAAACCTAATAATTACCCAATTAGGTTGAAAGGTCATAATTTTCCTAACGAACCCTTTTACACAGACCACTATTGCACCAATCTTTTCTCAGTGGAATGTAGTTTTCCCAGGAGAGGCTTTTCCCGTGTTTCCGTAAACACCCTGTATACCGTCAGTGTTCATCCCAGTCATGCACTGGGGCTGGCAAAGAATGAAGCGTGGGTTAAGCTTCAGTGTTCGGCTATTCCCAACTTTGATTGAACTCGAGCCATTACCTGAATGTTTGGCGATGCTAAGTGTCAAGAAACCGAGCACTCGACTTGGGCTCAAGACAATCTACGACGTCCCGGTGTAACGCATCTCGCGGTAAAAGTCCTGATGTCATGGGACGTCATGGTATCAACAACGATAATAAATCAATTTGCGTTCTCAATTTAAGGCGATTTGACGCAGAGTCCCCTGACTGACCACGTGACTTGAACAAATTACTTGACATCATATATTGGCACCATGACGTCACCTGACCACGTCACACGTGATTAACCAAAGTGTCAATTATAGGCGACGTCAAAACACACAATTTCTTATGCATTGCAATCCGGCATATGACAATTTGATTACTACATAAACGTACCAGATGCCAATTTTTATTTCTCAAACATTCATTTTTAATACAAAAACAAACTTGCCTTGAGCAGTTTTGAACGTGTTGCCTCTATAGTTTTTTTCCGGTTCAGTTCCGGTTCAGTTCCAAGCTGAAGCCGAAGATTTCGATTCAGTTTATTTCAAGTTGGGCTAAAGATAACAGTTTGCTTACGGTGCTCGACTCTGTTTGGTTATGGCACAACAATCTCGGAGCAGCACCCCATGAGCCGCCATCATTGCACCTTACGGGCTTCTCATGCAAGCTTCGCAATCATCTGTACATAAACCTTGGATATTCAGCAAAGTTAGATAGCGTAATATGTCGTTCTGCGCCAAAGAGAAGTGTCCATAACCTTTATCACTATCTTCATACGCAATTAGACTACGCATGAATGTAATTTCGTTTTTTTTTGTATTCTTAAGGGTGGTAGATTAAGTTATGCGCAAAAAAAACAATCTAAAGCACACTTTAGTGCCCCTTTACGGTGAAATGAAGTTTAGCGGTAGGGCCGTGGGTTTTTACATCTATGTTTTCTTTCACTGACTTAGGTTTTCATATGTTTACGTTAATCATATATTTTATCTTGCAGCTCTTTCCACGTCGATGGAATAATAATTCGGACGCACCTAGATGCAGACATTTTGTCGGGTGGTAAATGCGCTATGACGGGACCAAGTGTCTTTAATAGAAGTTTAAACACCTATGAAGTTGCTATTGTGAGTCTACTTTTTATTTTGTTTGGCTTAGTGTAGATAATCAAAATGGGATATCTGCTGTTTGCCCTCGAATAACGTCAGAAGATAGCGCTTCGTAGTTAAAGGGAAGCTGAAACACGCATTCATCAAAACGAGTTGTGATTTATGTCGTATTTTTGTCTCGGGAATCTGAATATCACGTCCATTTTCCCCGAAGTTATATGTAAATACCGGACAACACGAAAAACCTCCGACCAGTCGTGACATCATACTAGGATCTTTGGGCCACTAAGCGCGTGTCACTCGTGTGTGCAGCGCGTGGAATTGCAAGCTTGCCAGGTATATTTTTGAGCAATAACACCAGTCGCATCATCTATTTCTGAGCTTTCTGGAAATAGCGAGACTGTGGATGCATCGCTTTGACAGGTGCCGAAAATGTGCGAGAGCAGGGATTCCGAAAACTCCTAGTATGACGTCGCTCCCCAAGAAGGAGGGGATTCAGCGGTACATTAAAGGTTATTTTCTGCAGCCTCCGAGCACCAAATTGACAAATAATCTCAATATTCGGGATACTGAAGTCTAGAACAGACGATTTACATTTTTTTTTCTAAATTAAAGAACTGCTTCAGTTTCCCTTAAAAGGGATAATGTTGTGCAGTAGTCGTTTTATGGCAACATTTATTTACAGTAAATTTTGCACTAGTTGTAACGTATGGTATAAAAGCAAGCATATGCCTGACAACTTTAAATCTTGAAGTGGCTTCTTGCATTGTTGAAAATTCAGTCATGGGTAATCAAAAAAAAAATTGCAGCTGTATATTTTTTAAACGCTTTTCTCTTTAATTGCATTTTGGTTTTCTTAAAGGAATATTTGATGCCTGGTGCACATGAATATACAAATAAATTTGCCTAGAAGAATATCTTGAGAATTAGATAAAAATGTGTCAAGCAGAGGTGAAAAGTCACGCTAACACAGAGAGCTGGTGAATTAAATTTTGGGAGCAACTGATACCGAAACTAAGATCCTTCACCTGGGCTTCCCAAATCAACAAATATACGTAATTGAAATGAGGTGTTTTGCTTGATCTTTTTTCTCGGCAACATTATCGTGAAGCAATAAAGTAAGTGAAAGAAGTTGGTATAACAGAACTTTTGTCTACATATGATCAGTCGCAGTGAAGAACGCCTATTATCAATTCGAGTCATGTGGCTTGCGGGACATTTTGCTATGGTCCATCTTGTAAACCAATACAAGTCACTATATCGGGAACACTCTCTAGCTCTTCCCAATCATGTCACCGGTACACACAAGACAAAAAATAACAAATGATTATTTTAAACGGGAGCACCTTAACGCTTTAATGCGTGTCAGTGTACCCTTAAAGAAATCATAAAGAGTTTTCTGAGATCGTCTACCTAAAGTTATAACTCATTCTATACGCTCTATTTTTCATAGGAAACCACAGGTTCCATTAATACCCCTCCGATGTCCACATTAAAAATATATATATATATCAGAGGTCGCGACGTGCCCGGTTTACTGCGACTCAACGAAGAAATCAGATATGTCATTGTACGTGCGAGTGCCAATTTCTATTTATTAATACCCGCGTGTGAATGAACACATTGAAAAAATAGAAATCCGCTGTGTCGTGCGGCAAGCGATCGCTAACGAATTACAGTTATATTTCTGACGGTGCTCTTTGGGTTTCTGGGACAAATCACAAAAAGGGGCATGCCGCCATTTTTAAAACCCGCTTGTAATAACAAAAAATCGGAAGCATAACACAATCTAATCTTTCACTGTTTGCTTCAAAATGCTCAGAGGCAACACATTCAGTTTTGATCAAGATCAGGAGGCATGAAAAATCACGTAGTGCCTTCGATAACACTTCTGAGTCGCATGAAGCATTGTTGAAAGAAACGGGCGCGTGCTAGAAACAAGACACATAAAAAAACAGCCTCCTTTTCGAGTTCTGTCAGTCCCTAATAGCATGCTGCACAACTTGAACACGCGCGCCGACGTTTGATACAATCGCGTGATTACTCTATGAATCTGAATAGCAGACGTAGCCCGTGGCTGTCGACTTTTTAAAGTAGAAGGTTTACAGCGCCAGCCAACCTCAGGACACACGCATGCGAAAAATGTGTAGGTCGGTGAATCTACAACCGCTAACCGATCTTTAAAAGAACAAAAACAAAAAAAAACTGCAATTTTTGCTAGGAATTATAACTCGGTCATGACCGACTCACACGGCTTAGCGAATCGCGATTTTCGTCCGCGTACCGGGTACAAGTTAACAGTCACCCATTCCTGCGATCCGTACCTCGTCCGCGGAAGCACGGGCTGAAATGCCATATACCACCTGTTGCTACACTCATATAGGATATGGTGGCACTTCATAAAACCCGTTCTTCCCTTCACCTGCCCACTTCTGCCCACTTCAGAATGGTAAAATGAAACTCGTGAAGCCTCTCCTGAAATCTTATCGATCAGAGTCCTGCCACCATCTTGCGGTGCTCAGCGTGCTGCTACAGGCAGAGAGACTGAATAGGGCTGGCTGCCCAGGAGGCCTTGTATGATATTACTCTACAGAGGTTGAGTATTGGCCCCCAGACCCCTGCAACGCCGCCTGCTCCACGCAATATACAATTCTGAGTTATCCCGTACTCGCTCAGCACCGCACATCGTCTCAAGAGACTCGAATCTCGATTCGAGATGATGGGGGGGGGGGGGGAGGGAGTATGGAGACGGGGTTGGGGGTGTTGTCTCTAGCTGCAACAAGTTCTCCAACAGATGTGCAGAATGGTTAATGCGCCTCCAACCACGAACCTATGCAACAGGAAGAAGGGTCAGCCGTTCGTCAATTATAGGAAGGAGGTCATTGACTCCAGTGTCTCGTTCGTGCGGTGGGAAATATATAGGGCGGAGTGACAGGCGCTTGAATGACCGCCGGAGGAATCACTCGCGAGAGGTTAACAATCCCCTAAGCACTTCGCTCAACCAATTGTAGTACAGCGTAGAATGTGCGGCACGTAAGCCCCCAGGTACGAAGATACCCGGGTAAAAGGAAGGCACCGTCAAATATTTCGCAGGGAGGTAGCCAAGTCGCTCGCAGTTAGGAGCTTCTTGACTAACGAATCTAAGGCCTCTCTTCCTCGTTCAGACAGGAATTTGTCTATACTCCCTCCCGAGCTGGCCAGATAACCCCGATGGCCTTGAAGGTTCCTCGCGAATAACACGCGCCTTCCTCCTACCTTCTCCCCCTCCTTACCCACCCTCGCCCCCTCCCCCGTCGTATCATAACTTCCACATAATAATTTAATTCATCTTATCTACTTCCCGCCTTCCTCCTTCCTTTCACCACTATCTTCCTTTCCTTTTATTCCTTTCCCAAATGAGCTGGACAGCGGTCGTTAGACACCGTTTTGAATAAATATTCGTTTCGGAAAAAAACGTTGCGTTTTTTTTGTCTCTTCTTTGTGCTTACGTTTTCCAGGTGTCTTTCCCAAACTTTTGCTATCTCAATTACTCAAATCAATGCAATATTTAAAAACTTTTGATAGTATTTTGGTATCTTGCAAATTTATTTCGTCTAGAGTATTGGCTACTTCATCTTAGTTACATTTACCACTCTCTTGCAGTCATTATTTGAAAATAAATTTCAGCCTCCCGAAAAGTGTGTTGCTCTAACAACTTACGGAGCGAGAGATCGACAGACTCTAGGAAAAAGCTGAACGGATTCCAAACCTGGAGCGAAGCGACCGAACACAGAACAGGAAACAAGGAGCAAGCCAAGCACAGTCTCTAAATAAAAAGTAAAATATATATTGCTTGTATATTTAGACAGCCATGAAGTGGTTACGACTCAATGGGTGACATGTCCCTCAGCTAGAGATAATAAATTTAGCCAGTACAATACAACCGCTACCTTTTGTCCTCAACGAGCAAGTAGTAACTACACAAACACGTGCTGGTACGAAGATCATCCAGATCGAAACGGGCAGTGAATAGGGGTTGATCCCGGGAGGTTTTGCACTTGTGAGCTCTGACTTCGCGCTCCAAGCTGAGACGTGTCAACCCACTCTTACACCGATCCCCTTTCAAAATGTCAAGAAAATACCAAATGGCTAGTCCCAAGAACACCAGTCTCTACGACTCCTGTTTTCGGCATTTCTGTTTGTTTGTCAAGTTGTCTTTGAAGGGAACGTTGCGCTTCGAGCTGGCGAAGTGCTGGATACATAATCCACATTTTACGCTCAGACCACACCTTCTACCTGAAGCTAGAGTGGGACCGTCAGCAGATGATTTTTTCGCCAACATTCGGCACGATCAGAATGGAGTACTTCGGAAACGGCCTGTTTAGGATATTTTGATGAGAAACTGCGACAACGCGTTTTTATGTTAGCACAGGCTCTTACTCGGTCAAAGAAGCTGGAACCTGCTAGACATATTGAGCTGTAGAAACCTACGTCAGACTTAAGCTACATTCAATTGTCCGTCTTTTGTGTCTCATCTTTTGCTGCCATGCTGGTTCGAAAGCATTTCTTTCATCTCCTTCCAAATGCGCCATGTGTATCATCCTCAGAATAATCAAAACCAGTTTTCTGCACGTTTAAGAAAGTTATTTCTAACTGGTGGATTTTTATTTTGCATCTTGACCATCTAGAACTCAATTCGTCAAGAACGGTTTGAACTTGGGAAAAAGAAATCAAAGAAAATAGGTTTAGAAGCGGTTTTGTGGACACCTTCCTGTGTTGCCTGTTTTTCCGCTTTAATCTTCCGTTTTTATAGTTTGAATGTACAGGTGTGCATCATCGTTTTTGACCTCGGAGACAAAGTACTCGCTCTTGGTTGTTCATTGGCGCAGGGGCTCCTAAGTGACGTTTGACTTTTCCTCTCAGAATCATCAACAAAATGGCTTCCTGACCACTTTGGCTCCTAGTTTTAGGAATATGCAATGCCGCACTACATGTAAAGTCTCCCGAATCGCGGCAAAGAATAATTTGAATTTACTGCGAAATGCGCCATAAGCCGAGTCTTCCTCCAAGTAAAAGCAACGCAGGTACCATGTCTATGGTACGTAAATCCTATTTCTTCCTAAAAAATAGCACACTTTACGTTGCATTTTTAAAATTATTTCTAAGTAAACTTCGATCGCAGCAGGTAAATCTCGTTTTAAAAGCCCTAAACATCACAGCGAAATGTTAGTTTCGCCAAGTTATCACAAATAGAGTACCATTTTTTTACATTCTTTTTCCTATATTTCCAGATTGCACCTATACTTACCCGCATATCTTCAAATGGAATTAAATAACCTTAAAAAGTGTTGTTACCCTACTGAATATCGTTCGTACTAAATGCAATTTGAATACCACTCTAAATACATTTGAAAACGGGTATTTAGTATTTTAACTTAAATACCCTTTTTGAATATTGCGCACAACACTGATTTCGCCAATTCACTCGCGGATTCTTGGCGGGTGACTGACTTACGAAGAGTTTCGAATGGCAACAATACAACTTTTCTTCTTTTTTATGAGGGGGAAGGAGGTAAACAATGATGGCGCATCATTATGTTTTGTGCGCTTCCATGTTCATTTTATTACACTATTCTTCGTTCCAAGCGTGAAAGATGCTGTAGATCCTTCTTTCGGCTGACGTAACGCAGCTTCCGGTACTCCTCCGGGACCATGTCAAGGATATTCTATGAAATCTCTTTTAGCACTCCTCTATTTTTGTTGCACCTCCATCAGTCTTTAATCTAGTGTGACAATTGTTGAAAGCACAGTGTACTGATTTGTTTTTAATTTTTTTAGTAAGAGCGGATTGTGTGGGGCCACTCCCAGACGCTCCTCCTTGTGACCAGGACTTCGCCGCTTCTTCGTTGAAGTTTCCTTCCCTCTCGAGCTTTTTCATCCATGCGTGTGTCTCTGTCATGCCTAGGGTTAGTGAAGCTAGTGGCGCTTCGCGCCAAGTATATAAGGGTTTTCTCTCGCTCTGTACATAAGAGCGGGACACTACAGTTTGTTTTTTTCGGGTAGGACGTGACTGTAGCCGCGAATGTCGCTTTCGGTTTTGGACACCAGTGATATTGTGCGAAATTGAAATTTCGCGGCACCTTTGGGTCGAGAACAGCTTTGGTTCGTTGTCGCTGTCCTCTGCTGGTCGTCTTCGTGTATATGCGCTTAAAAGCCAGGTGATCTGTCGAGGTGCCGTCTTGTGATTAATCCGTCGGCGGATCAGTCCGTCGTGTGAATCGTCTATCACCGGCGTGGAAGCAGAGTGTGCTGCTGATTGAGCTACGGATCCAGCAAGCAAAAACGAGAAGAGCAGAAGCTGGTGTGCGAGTGATTATGCGAAGTGGAGAGAGTTGGAAAGGTCATGAAAGAGAGGAGCAGGAACACGTGATGTAGAAAAAGCGCGCGGAACGAGGAAAAGGGCAGGGAAGCTGGCGTCACTAAACTTGGTCACTCAAAAAAATATTCAGCGCACAGGATTTGTATCTGCTGGTGATGAGCGGACATACCTGCAACGTAACAAAGAAATAATGGCGTCACGTAGAGTTTCCATACAAAACCTTGCCCTAGGCCCCACCTGAAGTTAGAGCAACACCCATGTCAAACACTGAAAGGATAAGGCTAACCCTGCTCTAGGCGGCACACGAACAAATGGCACGACCCACATAAAAGTACCGCATTTAAACACAACCCCAAACAATTATTTGACAAAAAAAAACATAAACTAACTGATGATTCTAAAAACAATTGTCGCGTTTACTTTCAAATGTCCGCTGCGACACTCCGGCCTAAAAACAATCTGGTTACAACACTCCCATGAAAGTGGCCAGCATCTAATCATATCGATTATTGTTTTATATTATTTTCAAATATGGAGCTTATGATACATATATATATATATATATATATATATATATATATATATATATATATATATATATATATATATATATATATATATAGTATATACTGTAACACGACTAAATTTTCGCGAGGAACTCTAATCTTTCGCGAATTTCGTCGAATCGCCTACAAACGCGAAGAAGTACGCCCCGCTGATAGCATCTTCCCAGGCAGATGATGTGAACGACTACGGAAGCTAGCACTATCAATTCTGCGAAACATTAGAACTCGACGACAATATTTCTAGATTCTTACAGTCGTTTGAAGCCCGTATTCTGCAGAAAAAAATTCTTCGAGCCCTGCGAATCAATTATAGTCGATTACAGTATTCTAGTTATATATATATATATATATATATATATATATATATATATATATATATATATATATATATATATATATAGATATATATAGATATATAGATAGGGTGCAATAGAAGATGCTGCACAGACAAAGGAGCTGATGAATGTCAACACCACAAAAGGGGGTTAAATATAATGCTTGCTAAGAACTCTAAGAAACAATTTATAAACATAGGTAAACAGGTTAAACGAAGAAAAAAAGGAGATAGGGATACGATTGGTTGATATGCAAGTTCTTCCTCGACGTTTCGGCAGTGGCACTGCATTCTTGGGGACGTGTGGTCCATAGGGCACTTGCTGGTCGATTTTTATATTATTGAATGGGAACAAATGAGGAACGGCGTGTCGATGTCCAAGTGTCTCTTGGTTTATTACATGTTTGTTCTCTCATCAGGTTGACGGTAGTTACCCCTGTTGCTTCCCGTGGGCGGGCAGTACTGGGTACAATTCGGGTGGCTTGCAGGGGTTGAGGTCAAGTCCAATTTCATCATAGCAGAGGGGCAACGGATGTTGCTTTTTTTCCTTTCCCGTCAGCGGGCGGTTCTTGGAGCCTGACGCCGTTAAAACCTGTAACATAAAGAAAGGAAGCTGAGGTTTACGTTAAAGATCACTGGGGTCTGCTAGGATGCTAAGGTAAGCACCGAAAATAAATCTTTACAAGCAGCGACAGGGAAAGAAAGGGAAATAGGGCTAAAGCAATGTTATGTGCGTCGAGGGTGCTGTGGCAATTTCGTTTTTAAGCTGTGTATCGTTGAGAGAGTGCCGAGATCCTTGTTTATTTTGCACTAAAAAGTGGGAATTAAGCAATGCTCCGTAATACACAGCTGAAAAAGAGCATTGCCACAGCGCCCTTGACTCACATAACATTTCACTAACCTTCTTTCCCATCTTACCCTCTCGCTGTTTGCAACATTTTTTTTTCCAGGGCTAAGTTCAGCATACCAGCAGACCCGTGTGATCCTCCACGTAAACCACACATTTTGTATTGTCATATCTTAATAATGTCCGACTCCCGGAACCGCCCGCTCACCGGAAAAGACTCAAGCTACCGTCGCCCTCTGCAACCACAAAATCGGACTTGTCCTCAACCCGTGCAAGCCACCAGAATTGCACACAGTACTTCCCGCCTACAAGAAACAACAGAACGAGCATGGCTTTAATTAACTAAGCGACAGCCGGACATTGACATGCCCCTCCTAGGGTGCCTCAATGTCCTTTTGTATAGGGTGATGACACCATTTGTAGTACCCGATGCCGACAGCACGCGCTCAATGGTAAAAATATAAACAAATAGACGAAACAAAATGTCGCCGTAGCACAGTCAGCGCCAACAAACGCGTGTAGGGACACGCTCTTTCACGCGCTTCTGAATAAAAAAGTAAAAAATAAAGAAAGTGTGAGACAAAATGGCCAGATGTCTCCATCCTAAGCAAAGCGCACATGAAGGCACCCTAGACCCTCCCCTTGTCCCCCACTAAAAATTGTATACACTACCAGCAAGCGCCATGTTGGCCCCACGTCCAGAATAAGGCAGTGCACTGCCGAAACGCCGACGAGTGTGTTTCGAACATCACCAAACGTGAATTTACAGTCGACATACGAAGCGAAAAATTTTAGAGCATTCATAATTTATCTTTTAGTTAGGCTATATAATTTCTTGTTCATAACGCACCTACGCTGGCTCATGCGGTGATGGAACATTTTTGTTTTGCGTAAATAGGGTATAGAACGATTCCTTACGTTAGCATTTCGCCACACACAATAAATGTAAAAAAGTGCAGTGTTTGCTTTTCAACTCGTAGCCAGAACAAGCGGCCACGTGATTTATACCCCTGTCAGACGGGCTAGTTTAGTGTCACTACAAGCGAGTGCACTAGAACCCGTCGAAACAGACTCCAAGTGTGTTGGTGCTACACGGGAAAACTTAGTGTCACTCCAAAATGATGGCAATAACGATGGGTAAGTAATGGGCACGCAAAATAATTACAGTACATGCGCATTTTTTCATAAATAACTTCGTCGTCTTTAGAAACACGTTACCACATACTGTTGCGCTAAGTCACGAGATTTAATCCAAATTTAAATCCAATTTGGTCATTACGATCAGCCATTACAAGCCAGGGATACACGTCCGCATGCCGGTGCGATGCTCATCTTGATGTACCGCAGGAAAGGCTACATGCGCGAGCTCCTTGCTCTAGGGCACATCTCGGCGGCACAAGCTCTCGTGCGTTAAGAGTAGCTCCCAGCGCTATGAGCTCGCGCTTCTAGCCTTGTCTGTGGTGCAACATAAGGTGAAACGGAGTATAGATCGAAACGAGCAGAAGTAGGGATTGAACCCAGTATTCCTGGGTTCCGCAGCGCGAGCTTTCGCTCCGCGTGCTCCGAGCTGGTGTGCGCGAGCCCACTCGCCACTCGCCTCAACGAAACATATTTGGAAACATCAGGGAGTGTGTGGAGGACGAGCTGGAGGGCGATATCCGCGATGTTGGACAGTGGATGCGGGTGGTTGGGGCACCTTTCTTCGTGAAAGCCCAACGCCTTTCAGATGAGAGGCAGCTGGACCTGGATGCCGACGCAATGGCAAGAATTTCAAGTGACATCGATCAGCAGCTGCAGGCCAATGCCTTCACCATAGCCACTCTCATGACCGACAACCTACCCGTGATCAGTCGAGAACGATGGAGTTTCCAGAGGAACGAACGGTGGTTTGAAGACACCTTGCCCCATTTGGGCAAGTTCCATTTCAAGCAAGCCTTTCGCGTCTCTCCTGCCACCTTCAGATTCCTGGTGGAGTCTTGCAGGTGCCTCCTGGCCGTCGCTGGCCGTCGCGCAGGGGCCAAGCAAGGCCAACAGAAAACAAGTGCGTACCTATATTACTCCTATCAAAACAGTACAAATTTTACGCAGCGTTAATTTCTTCTATTACTTTTACTCCTTGAACACTGCTATCGAGATTACACAATCGGTTTACCGGAGCGAGCGTAGCGCGCGCGAGCTTTCTCCAGCGCGAGCTTTCTCTCCACGTACTCCGATCTGGTGGGCGCTAGCCCACTCGGCCACAGATACTCTTTAATAAAGACACGTCAAAAAAAATATACGTTTACAATTCTCTGTAATGCCGAGTTGGAGCGCATCTCTTGAAGAGGAGGGGAGAGGGTACGAAGGGGAGGGTATGCCAGCTGCTCCGCCTCCGTACCCTCCCATCCTCCTCTCCTGTTCCCATCCTACTTAGCGTAAAATTTCGCTGTATTTCCCGCTAAATTTAGCTGGGAAATTTTCCCGCTGAATTTACGTGTGACGTCACATGACACGTCATCCGAAATTTTAAGTGTGACGTCACGTGATGTCACACAAGTAAAAATGTTTCGTCTAAATTTAGCAAAAAAATTTTCCACCAAACTTAGCAAAAAATTTTACCGCGAAATTTCGCGGGAAAATTTTACCCTCGTGACGTCACACGTGACGTCACGTGTGACGTCATTTTGGGAAACAGCCCTTAATGCAACGCGCGGTTACGCCGACACCGCTTATCTCGGAAACGGGTGCCTAGGAGCTGTGGTCTAAAACAACGTTACATTAATGAACGATTTTCATTCCCATTGGATGATCCTGATCAATCGTCGCAAGCCAGGATAAAGAACGAAGCATATTCAACTTTGGCGCTCGGCATCGTTCCACGGAAGTCTACCCGGAGGCCCTGACACTGCCTAATCAGATCATAATTATCGTGCTGTCTCGAATAGTTACATGCTGAAACAAAAGTAGGCGCTATCATTCTCTGCTAACCAAGATAGCCATGAATGACTGACTTTGTCGTCGTCTTTTATCAATTCACCGCTGCGCTAATCTTGATTCTGATCAGCCTAAACTCCAAGTCCACCCCCTATTTCTTTGCAATGTTCCTCTTCTACATGTCGTCTCTTTCACGAATTTATTTTTCTTTATAAAATGAAACATACGCCAGGCTTTTGTTTTCGTTGTTGTTATGTTTTACTGTTGAAACACTCTATTGATGTCATGCGCTCGATCGAGCAAAGTGAGTTCGTCAAACTCACTCCGAGCCAAGTGAGTTCCTCAGGAAGGAGCCGTGTGGCACACTACAGAAATGACACTAAGGGCGAAGTGCACTCGCTTGTAGTGACACTAAACTAGCGCGTCTGACAGGGGTATTAGAGACAATGATATGCCGTCAATGTTAATCATTGCAGCGCGCTGACGTCGACTAAGTACAGTACACGTGCAGAGTTCCAGACATTGTTGTTGTTCGTGCAGATATCGTCATTGTAGTGATTGCGCAGACACAACAACCTTAATGATTGTACAGCAATGGATTATCAAAAGCCCAAATAGTGTGCTCACTCATCGATCGGGCCTAGTCTAAGAGCCGAATTAAAAAGATCGTCACTCGAGGTACCATGCCGACACTTCGACCCCGAGGTACGACATCAAGTTTTACGTAAAAGATATTGAAAGAAAAGCTCGCTTTTGTTCGTGACTTGTCACCGCACAAAGGAAGCCTATTGGTCAGTGGCGTTGCGTACGAGTATAATTGGGTCATACAAGTGCCTGCAGGCTAGTGTAACGAAAAAGGATTTGAAGCGAATATCGCTGCACAGCCTTTTTATGAACATCAATAGTGACCGCATTAATATTTATTACGTAACAGAAAAGCAGTGCGCCTTTTACATTATTTTTAGAATTTTTTTATATTTTAGTTACGTTATTGCATCATGTCTGGTGCGTGACGGGACACCCGACCGAGTGTAGCGCCCTGATTTCCAGTTGGAGCTGTTTGTCCGGTGACCTGGGAACAACTTTTGTCGATGAAATATCCTTCTTATCTAATATTGGGAAGATACTTCTGTGCGAACGAAATACAAAAAAAGTAATCGAAGTGACTCTGAAAATACACGGGCCGCCATTAGAAAATCATACCGGTTTTCCGCGCAAATAATCGATGTTCATATGTGTTGCGTCGGTGACGAAATCGCACTAGTCATGTCACATCTCTGTGTGATATACCGCCCAACGCATGCGCGCCAGATGTTATCGCTTGGCGCCCCGGCTAGAAAGGCGGAACGCCGCTGCTGTGGGAATCACTTTCATCTTGTTTGTACTTGACGTTTGACCATGTTGCAATAAAGCAGTAAGCCCTGCTGCCCCGGCGTCTGTCCCGACTTCCCAACAACTTAACAATATGTACAAAAGAAATCTCTTTATCCTACTTCATGGATACAGAAAATGAGCTTGAAATCAACGACCCCGCCAAACAATTAAATTTACATCCGCACAATCACATTAGTTAAAACCGCCATGCGTCGCGTACGTGACAGTGGCGCGTTCATTACACTGCGTTTTACAAAACGTCCTACCGGAGCCGAAGCTACGATAAAGGTGAAGACAATGCAAGCTGCAGCAAGAGTGTGTGGTCATGGCTTTCGTCGCCTTTCAGCATTTCATGTCACCGTGAAAAGAATGAGACGCGGTAGATGCGCCGCGATGCTGGACTTTTCTTGAGGGCGATTTGTTTATCCGGTGATAGCAAAGTCACTAGACAACATGAGACTCGTGATGCACTTGATGCGTTGTCGTAATATATAATGTATTATATCGTTTACGCTAGAGCTGCGAATTGCTAGTGAGAGCTCGTGCAGTCCCATTGAAGCATATATCGAGCATTCTGTAGATGGACACGCAGTTTGCAGATTGCGGTCCAAAAAACACTATTGGCAGCATCGGGTTGTAGCTTTCCCTGCTGCACGACATGTTTATTTATTTATTTATTTACTCCAAGGCCCGTTCTAAGCTTACAGAGATGAATCGGTGAAACAAAGTTGCTTCCAGAATTTAGTGCACCAAATATTAACTGAGTGGTTGGTAAGGAGTGACGTATTCAATGGGAGTGGCAAGAAGATCACATTTGTTTTTTTTTACAATCATGTCTTTTTTACGTTTTACATTCCGTTTCCTTTACATTGCTCCACCGTGATGCAATATTCTTATCGTGCACTTTACTGCTCCTGCTCAAAGTAACGTTTAGACTACTTGATTTCGGTGTCTTTAACGTCTTATATCAATTTTTGTTTCACGCCATCAACATCGCCACACTGTTTCATTTTGAGAACTTTTACATAAGTCGGAATTTATTCCCAACTGTGCATGAGAACGGTTGTGGTCTGGTTTGGACTGGAAGTGGAATGGTTTCCGGAAGCTCGAAACGCACTGCTCTTTCGCAGCATTTGTTCGCCCGTTACCTCCACTTTCCGTCTTACAATCGGGAAGTAGTCTTCTGGCGCGCTTTCATGACTCGCTGCGGATCGGGAAAGGCAGGAATCTCTGGTGGCTGCGTCGAAAAATGCCGACACCCTGGAGAACAGACTGTCTCTCCGAACACAACAGTACGCAGACCGTTGCCAAGTTTCAATTCCCATCCTTCGTTGAGTCTGAATTCCTGCGCGAAATGGTAACGCATTTCGCCGAGAGTCAGTGTACTGACAGCATCGATTTCAGAATCGCTTTTTATGCGGGCAAGCAAACGAGTCATACAGAAAAAAGTCACCTTGGTGAGGTAGGGCATGGGGATTATACCTTTTTAGTCATTAACTGCTGAACACTCAGCCCGTTCTGGGCAGAATGATAACCAGAGTTGTTTCTAGAATGGTTTGTTTAACATGAAATACCGCAGGGTAACGCTGCACTCAGTGTTCAACAGTTTTCGTCCAGAAACGGAATGACCCCTATGCCTTCATTCCCATACACAAGACCTAGCCCATTGTCATATATTTGGGTTATCCACACGCATAAAATTGTCTAGAAAGGTAACTTTGTGTTGATGTGGAAGAGGTGAAAAAAAACAAAAAAACAGACGCATCAAAAGGCACAAACATTGACGCATTTAAAAGTTATTCTTATTAATTGGTTGAAATATCTCGACAGGTAAAGTGAATAAGTTGCAAAGTACTTTGAAGGAGATTAAATTTCATTGCATACAAAATATTGCAATGAGCATCTTGCTCATACAGCATTACTTCATTTTATTTTTAAAATTTAATTTGGCAAGATGTCATGATTAACTGAAGCACAACGGGCTGCCATATATATATAGAGAGAGAGAGAGCGAGAGAGAGAGAGAATAAAGAGCCACTTCAAAAACTTACCTCCTTTCCATAGACGTTTCGGCCCGAGACGGGTCTTCTTCAGTATGACAGCAATTCAGGAAAGCACTCCAGTAACCCCCGATGCCTGCCAAAAAAAAAAAAAAAAGGAGGGAGGAGGAAAACAATGTATACACGCCTACAAAATGAAAAAAAAGGTCGGGTGGCGGGGGGGGGGGAGAGAGAGAGAGGTTTCCAGATTTTCGCGGGACTCAACCAAGTGAGTCCCCGGAGGCAACAATCCCCCGGGCGCAACCACTCTAACGCAAATAATCGTTAAAATGAGGTTGACGGATAAGGCCACAAACGGAACAACCAAGCGATAGGAAAAAAAATAAAGGTAGAATTATTTTGGGGACAGCAGAATCTTAAACTTTTATCACGCTAAGTGTGCCCCGCCTTTTATTAATACCATTCCTGTGTGTGTCAAATTTGTGAATAAGGTACGACTCTCATTGTTCGCGTTCGTAGTTTGATTTAACGCCGGTCTCGAGAATGGTCACTGTTACTTTCTTGAACAAGTGACGTTGCAGCTTCATGTGTTTGGATAGTGGCAAACCAGGGAGCGACTTGATGTGCGACTTGTGGTTGTTAAATTGAAGTCATAATGCTGTTTCCGTCTGTCCCACGTGCTGCATTCCGCATATGGTGCAATGGAGCAAGTAAATTACGTTCGCTGAGTCGCAAGTAAGGCGCCCGCGTATCTTCAAACTGAAGTTTGAGTTTGAGCTACTTGCCGTATCAGTGGAAACATTATGGTCGCACACCTTGCAGTCTGGTTTTCGACATGGCCTGCAGAAGGAATTTGCGGGGGCAGATACTTGAGGGTTTACCAGTGTGCCCTTTAAGTTTTTGAGCGCCTATACCTAACGAGGGGAGGCGAGGTAGTAGCCTGACTTAGTCGAGGGCTTTGTTCAATTATGTTTAAATTTTGTTCAAATTTTTGTTCGGGTTCGGAAGGTTTGCGTTGTACGTTAGGACCAGATTGGCGGGCGGGCGGTCATTCCTGCACTTCGCGCGATCGGATA
Source organism: Ixodes ricinus (assembly GCA_037355805.1). Taxonomy (NCBI): domain Eukaryota; kingdom Metazoa; phylum Arthropoda; class Arachnida; order Ixodida; family Ixodidae; genus Ixodes; species Ixodes ricinus. The sequence goes on along the minus strand of JAZHYW010001994.1, from coordinate 87,904 downwards.
AAAGTTTGTAACGGTCCAGTGCCGCTCGCCTTGCTGAAAGCATTATCAACAATGCCGTTCGGATACTTCTGCTTGTCCAGGAACTCCCTCAGCTGATCGGCGCTGGAATTATAGTCGCTCTCGTTTGAGCAGATGCGTTCAAACCGGTGAGCTTGTCCGTATGGGATGTTTTTCTTACAGTGCCGCGGGTGAGAGCTGTGGTAATGCAAATACTCCTGTCAGTCTGAAGGTTTTCTATAGACTTTTGTCTCTAATGCGCTACCAGATATCCGGACCGTGACATGATCATACATACTTAGCGTGATTCACACATACTTAGCGTGATTCAATCACACATACTTATCGTGATTGATGTTTTAGGTCCTGCTGTCCCCTAAAATAATTCTACACTTTTTTCTCGGTCGCTTGGTTGTTGCGTTTGTGGCCGTATCCTCAAACCTGATTTTAACGACTCTACATTAGAGTGCTTGCGCCCGGGGGGACTGGCGCCTCCGGGGACTCACTTGGTTGAGTCCCGCGAAAATCTGGACACCTCTCTCCCCCCCCCTCCCCCCCCCCCAAACCCGACCTTTTTTTTCATTTTGTGTGCGGGTATGCATTGTTTGCTTTCTTCCTCCTTTTTTTTTTCGCAAGAATTAGGGGTTATTAGAGTGCTTTCGTGAATTGCTGTCATACTGATGAAGACCCGTCTCGGGTCGAAACGTCTAAGTAAAGGAGTTAAGTTTTTGAAGTAGCTCTTTATTCTATACAAACTCTCGGCAGCCAAGCCCTGAACCTCGTACTATATATATATATATATATATATATATATATATATATATATCATACTGAACCGTAGCCGTATGCGTATCCTTGTCCTTAGGCTTTCACAAATGTATTGTATCATTTTCTACAGGTGGACGCGCTAATCTACGCCAATGATAACAAGGATGTCTTCAACAGGTCATCATTGATGATATCGTTTTCAATGCATTTGTGGTGGTACAAAAGAGTATATACAGGCTCAGGTTTTTTTACGGCATGCACTGCAAAAATGCTTTTCATAAAGAACTATACGACGTAAGTTACTCGAACAGAAACAAGTCTTGCAACTTAATACGACAAATCTCCGATTTACCTGAACTTGCCAGGCATCCGCATCCGTACGAAACAATTGTGGAATAGTAGATAGCTGGCCTAGTTGGTGTTTAAACCTCATGATGAAAATAAACGCAAAACACTTACACAGCGTTCGAGTAGCAAAGCCTGTGCTCTATGTGTCTTCAACATTTTCTCGCATCAATTGCGCTTTTTTACGATGATTAAAAAGTACTTCTACGAGGTACGCTGCATGCAGTCACTGTCACTCAGTGCAATGACCGCTAAGATACCGTCCCGCACTTCAAAAACCTCATCGTTCAAGACGAAGCAACTAAGAATTATGATGAGACTTTCGCTGCAATATTCGAAAATTACTACACACTTTCACAAATACAGTTTTGCTATATTGGCAGTTATCATTTTTAAAACATGCATTTGTCTGTGTTAATGGCGGGTTTCTGGTGGCTGATATATGAAGAAATAGAGGGTACGAACCGTGGTGGGGACTATGCGTTATAAATGTTCTTCCGTTATTTTGTTATTCAATGTAGGCATAATGGGGTGTAATCCTCAGTACTCCACGCATTGGAGTGTGTCCTAATGCACTATACTCATGCTCGCTCTTGGCGCAAGCCGAATAAACTATAGCCACAAAAGCATGATTATTTCGAACTTGTATTTAACACGAGTGGTGCACCATATGCGAAGTTACATTATTTATTTGTTTTGTAAAAGTACGGGTTACCTATATACATATCTTTACGTATATCAAACTTTTTTACGGCCTCCCCTCAAAGTCTGATGCCCTTGCAGCTTTTGCGTTGCATCTTCCTCATAGCCTGCTGGGACGACATTCGGGAGTGTCTGAGTTAAATGCTTGGGCAGCTGCTTCCAGCAGGCGCGTGACCGCGAATCGGAACCCTCGTCGGGTCTTTTGTTACGACACGCAACGTGCGATATTCACTGGGTGCATGGTGGGGAAATACCCATGCGTGAAGGAGCGTCAGACATCTGCTACGATGCGTCAGACAGGTGCATGAACCCGATCAGGTGCCGTAAATCAGTGACTCCCCTGCATTCGCATGATTGGACGGCGTGTAGTCGGGTCGTGGCGCCTTTTTCCACGTCGTACGCCCTGTGAGACCTTTGGTGGCGCATGGGTATTGAACGTCAGGTTCATCAGTGGGAGTCGACTACAAAAAACAAGTAGTAGACTACAATTATAAATATCCGTGTTTAAATTATTTCACTGAGATTACTTGATTACTTCTAAATAGGAAAAATAATGTGTCATCAATTCAAAATTTAACAGCAACTTTTTCCGATTCCTTTAACTTTTGAAACATACCTTTTTTCTTACGGTTTCGAAACATGTATTTTGTACTGTCCAATTTTGAATTCGAACCACCGATTCAGAAATTAATTATTTCTTAATTCACCGCTTTTTGTTACAAATATTATGATGTCGGAAAATCAAGGTTCGAGTATTCCTTGGAAGAAAACATTACAAGCAAACGGTGCGCCTAGGAAGGGGAGAAAAAATAGTCAGGGTCAACATTAATTAAATTTCGTACAAAATAATAAGATACTAGTTTGATTACTTTCTCTATGCGTCAGACATCTGCATAAATGCCCAAAACATTATTTTTGAAAGTAACTTGTTTACTTATATTAAGTAACGTACAAGTATTGGTGATATAAAAGACTGCGTGGACGCCATACCGTAGTCTTTAATAAACTGTAAGCAACCGTCCAGGCGAGAGTATGAGGCGCTTTTAATAGTAAACGGGTTAATGTACAAACGCTTTCGAGTTTTTTTTTTTGCCTAGGGCGCATTTGTCACTTTTCATTTTAAATTTGACATTTTCTAACTACAGGGAGTGTGGTCACTCGTTTTTGGTAGAGCTAAAACATATACCTTTGGTATGTTCTTGTTGGTGGAATTCAACTTCGCTAAGTACAAACCCCGTTGGTGTGACTCGCTGTCAATCACAATCTCGCACCAGCTTCCGACACTGGTCGTCCGGTTCTCATGTTGCGACAATTTTACTCTAAGGTGATAAAGATTATTGCCTCCTCAAATAGGCACCAGATCATTTCTTCAGTAGCGTATTGTACAAACAATTTATGCGAATTTGAGTTCATTTAAAGATTTCGTTTCATTCAAATTAAAAGGTAAAATCGGCTCAGGGTGTGTCATTTGCACAATATTTTATGTTGTCTACCCATGGATAATCCAAGCAGCTCATTTTATACAAACCTTGCACTGTAAGCAGAACCGCACCAGAACTTAAGTAGATTAGTTCTTGTGACAAACATTTTCGTCAACCTATGACCTTGATATACCACAAACACCCTAATCGTAACCAAACTTAATATGTTTTGGCCTGACATGATCACATGGTTTGGGTAATAAATTGCAAAAAAATGCCAATGGTAGTCTTCACTCTCTGGTAATTCGGCTATCGCCTTGCTTTTAGGGGCGAAGCTCCTTAGGGGCTAGCCATGTCGGTATGTCCGTCCGCCGCAGGCCGGCGTCGGTTGCTCGTGCTTCTGCTCATGAGATCATGTGCTCACGAGCACGTGAGCACATGCTCACGTGCTCGTGTAGGGAAAAAAGAGAGAAATAATGATAAAAAATTACGGAGCTCGTGAGCTCAGGTGCTTTTTATGGCAAAATAAAGAAAAAGAAAAAATGATTAAAAAATTATAAAAAAATGTTTTGAAATCTGTTTGCGCAGCGACAGGACGAGTAGGGGGCTCGGAGATATGGTAGTAACTCAAGACCTGGGGTTTCTGTCATGGATGAAACGTTGCATGGTGCCGCTCAACGTCTATACAGGAGAGGGCGCTGCGGTCAAATGCATATATAATCGCGTTAAACTTTGCATGCATTGGCTCAACGTTTATAGACGAGAGGGCGCTGCGGTCAAATGCTCAAATGCGTATATAACCACGTTTCATACCACACATTCTCTTTCTGACATTGGATGAAAACGAACGAAAGGCTCGGCATGCTGCGGCTCAGCGTCTACGCAGACAAGCACCACCAGAGCTTCGCCCCAACCAACATCATTCACCACGTGGAGATGCGGTCAATTTTTGGACTAAAGTTGCATATGACATGCGATAATTATGCTTCCATTGTGGTTGTTCGGTTGATGCAGGGCATTTTTGGATTATGTCTGGCAAATAATTATTTATGTGGTGGAGCAAATAAAACCACAAAAACAAGAGTACTTTGACATTACCTAAAAGCCGTGAACTAAAATCTTTTTGTCCCTAGATAGGTTTTGTGCCGCATGGTGCATAGCGATTTCGGGCTCCTTCGGAAAAAAAAACAAAGCATATGGGCGACATTTACATGTATTGTATAAAGGTTATCACTTTATAACTATAGTGACTATATATATAAATTACTATAAATATATTCCAATGTATATAAATATATTACTATGTATATATATATACAAAAAGTATATAAATATTACATGTTTTTTTTTTAATTGCAAAGTTAAAGTTTTAGCTTGAACGGACACCTTATTCAAAAGTTATAAGTGATCATTTCGTCGTTTACCCCTAGACTGGGGGTTGACTTCCACCAGCTAGCCTGTACTATGACTCTTTTTTATAAGTGATGTTCTGAAATTTTTCATGGGAAAATGGAGCCCATTTTCCCCGTTTTCGGCTTCTTGCGCCGTAGAGCCCTGCGTAACTCCGTCGGCCGCAAGATTCGCATTGAACTTTTCATAAAATTACTTATAAATTTTTGAGTACTGTACCGGATCGGGCTGAAACTTTGGCATCTGGTTGTGACATCTAGAGCTTCCTTTGGTCGGAGATTGAGCGTCCGGCAAAGCCTAGTTTATTTTCGCGGTCACAAAAATGTATTGTTTTTTTGTGAAACTTTGTACATAATACCATTTTTTTCGTTAACAGGCGTGCAGTGCATGGGGCGACTATAGTGTCGCTGGATATGAGCCTCCATGGCACACGAAATTCACGGGTTACCATTTAATGGGGTATGGGCTGGGTTATGATGACCGTGCTACAATGACTTGGAAGGTGAGAAACGAGGAGTTTTTTTACAATATTGGCATAGCATTCGTCATGCGAATCTATGAATAGAAAAATGGTTCCTAAGCAATCGAAAAACAAGAGATGCGATTGAATTTCGGAACAGGTAGAAAATGAATTCGGTGTACCTTTTAAACTATAAGATTTGCTAGATGGTACAACGATACTGATCTGGAATGTTCGTCACGGGTGTTTCCACGTCAGATCGTACAATCCCAAGTAGCACAACTCGTCGGTTTGGGACTGGTGGGGCGTTACCGGTCTGCCGGTAAAATCCTACTGGGAGACGCCAGAAATGCCTTATGGGGCGACAACGCGCCAGTGAGATTGTCAGTCACTGGCCAGTGACTGGGACTGACTGGGACGCCCGGCACTGGGCGCCCTAGTGAGTTCCCGGTATGCTGCCAACACAAATTCCCAGCATAGTATCAGAAATACGGTAAGATACCAGCAAGCCCCAGGCTAGCGGACTATAACCGTACAGTTCGCGGTCTTGTTTTACAGCCTAACATGTGGTTTTGTGTGCGATTGTGACCTGAATAGAAAATATGTATAGTTCATAACAGGGGTAATTTTAACAAACAATGCGTGTAAACAATTATTTTGCAGTGTGCATGAAAGTACATTTCTGGCATAGTTATACACCTTTTTGGTAAAGCAGCAGCCACATCCACCTGTCACTATATAGGGGTAGTAATTGAAACATACAAAATTGTTACCGTAATTGTATACTGTCAGTAGTAGTGAAGCTACAGCTCGGCTGGTAATCATGGGCTTGTCGCCACAGGAGTGCGCTGGGTGAAAGGCTGCATGTCACAGACCGAGAACATTTTCTTCACAATTCTCATGCAGCTTGTCATGCAAGTCGGCCATGCACCCGGGAAAGCGAGTCCTTCAGTACAGCACCTGTGAATTGCCACAACAGTAGAGTGACAGAGAAAATCAATACCAGCTGCATGTGATGATTCAAAAATTCCAAACTGGGGTGAGGGGCATGACACGAGCAGCCCATGTAAAAGGGAAATTTTTGAAGCTAATGCACTAATTGTCGTTATTTTATTTTCAATCTGAAGACTACATCAAAACAAAAATACTTTGATTGCCCTAAAGGGACACCTGTAACAACACACTGGATGACCAAGGGGCCAAAATTGTCCAGTTGTCTCTTAATCAAGGTCAGCTATTTGTATAAAAGGCCCACTTCAAAGAAAGGCTTGAGAATGTCATGTATATTATTTAAAAATGGGAATGTTGAGAGATGGGCGAGCTTGGCGGAGTAGTCGGCATGTACTTTAACATTGTCATTCGTCACGATAGATGTCCAAGATTTTGTATATTTTAGGAAAATATAGCAATTTATTAGTCTTACTGAGACAATGACCACTCATATCCTTTACATATACAGCTCATTGTTGAGCACATACTAATGAGACTGGGTAGACACCGGTAAACATATATTATACTCCAGAGTATGACCCCTGTGTTCCCACATAATGGCAACTTGACGACTAAAACTAATATGCAGACTTAATCAAATATAAAATAGGAACTTAAACACAAACTAGTATATATTAGCAGCGTCTACCATCAAACTAACCTTTGAGTGTTTACCCTCGGCATGCCCCATAGCCATTGAAAATGCCCGCAAGCCTCACTTACTTTAAGCATATGACATCACATCACATGACAAGAAACATTCCCTCGTGATCATATTTAAGATGTCTACAGGTGCGAACTGTTCAGGCAAATCAAATGAAAGATACCAAATCAGTATTGAGGTAATGTACAGTTGTTGGTAGATGCAGGTTAATATATATATAGGGCATGTATTTGTTAATTAACATTGTTTCTCTGGTAAATTTTCTTCACAGACACATCACATACTGAGACAAGTCTCTGAATACAGTGAAAAACAGAAAGGAGGAGCGAGTTTCAGATTTGGTTTTGCACAAGCTATGTAGCAACTAACTTCATCATTTTAGAATTTATTGGAATGGATCTGGTCATAGTAATGTCTAGCCCGACAATTGTGCCAGGATCATATGTCTGAAAACCTGTCAAAGAGGGGTAGAGTAAGCTTGAATCATAAATGCTGTACTGTGATAAGAGCTGCTCATGCTGAGAATTGATGTCAGCAATGTCAGCCATCCCTCTGTCTGAAATATATATGTGGAGCCACGCCACCACTTATTGTAAAAAGTTTTAGCTGAGCGCTTTTTATGGCCCACTCCGCTCAGCCACTGAGCGCGAAAGCCACCAGGCAGGCGTGTAACGCTCAGCCGGAAGTGGCCATACGGGGTGGAGGAAGTGACTGCTTCATTGGCACTCTGCGCTCCGATTGGTCGTTCGCTGACTGAGCGTCGTCCGCATGCAGGTGCTTTCCTGCTGAGTCGAGCGGGTCGTAAAATGCTCAGCTAAGACTATCTAATGTGTTTGTCGCAGCCTCAGCAGCAAAACGTGCAGTTTCTTCTTCCTCGCTAGCACAATAGACCAAAATTACACAGCATACTGCTCTAGAGGTTTGCTGGCATGTTTTACACTCAATCTCTGCAGACAGTTAGGACTGTCGGTACACGAAAAAAATGCGTGAACACATATCATGCACGCCAGAACAAAACATCAATGGAACTACACGAGACAGCATTAAAGTTGTCCAATTGGGCATGTTTTATATCGCACAGCCACTATGTGTACACAAGTCAACTAGCACTACACATACCGCTCAGCACACCACAGCTAGGTTGAATCAGATAAGTGTTACACTTGCCGAGCTTGAAGTACAGTCGTGATCTACAGGGTCCGATCGAGAAAAGTAAACCCTACTTTTCGGCCCGCAAAAAAACTACGCCTCGCAGAACGCTCATTCTCTGCCCAAAAGTAGAGCTAGATGTCACAACCAGGTGCCAAAGTTTCAGCCCGATCTGATAACTGAATCAAATGTTATGTCATTTTCTGAAAATTTCAATAGGAAAATGGAGCCCATTGTTGCCCGTTTTCGGTTTCTGGTGCCATAGAGCGCCATGTGTTTAGAAAACTCCGTCGGCCGCCATTTTCCCATTGAAATTTTCAGAAAATCACTTATAACTTTTGATTAAGTTATCATATCGCGCTGAAACTTTGGCAACTGGTTGAAACCCCTAGCTCTACATTTGGGCGAAGTTTGAGCGTTCTGCGATGCGTAGTTTTTTTATGCGGGCCGACAAGTATGGTTTACTTTCTCGAATTGGACCCTGTATATAGAGTTCGAACGAAGCGATCGTCGACTGCTCACTTCTGGAGCTTCATGCAGCAGCTCGCTTGCTCTCCTTTTCGAATGCCTTGCGAACCAAGCGTAGTACGTCGTCTGATAAGGAGAGAACGTACCCACGGACAGCACTGAGCAGTTTATAATCACCTCCTTACCTTCATATGGATCAAGTCTATACCTGGCCGAAGTAGGCAGTGTGTGCAGCAGAATGGGCTGTACTGAAATCTCAAGAGGATGAAAGATCAGAACAGGCTTGGTAAGGTTTCACATTGCAAGTAGACCCACGCAAATTTCACTTTCTAAAACATAAAAACACATTTCAAATTGTCACCCAGGACATGCTGCTTTTACACAGCTGTGTATATAAGTCAGCTTAGCATCAACAACCTTTTCAGACTGCCATGGACCTGATGCTTGGCTCAGCTGGTGATACAGGAACGAATCGGCCTAGTTAATGCTAGCTTCTGTCCAGCTATGGCTGCACTAAGTATAAAGGTGAAAGAAGTGCAGTGAATTATGTGAAACAAACAAACAAAAGCAATCCTAGCATGCACAATATGCTAGAGACACTGACAAACACAAATCAGAGGTTGGGTCAATTATTTTAATGCAATATACTTTGGACACATACCATGACTCCTGGTAAGATATTTGCTGCCTTCAATCTAGATAAACTTGTAAAGTTGCAAGACAACTAACAAATAAATGTACACCAGGGATGAGTAGAATCGGATTAGAGCGTCCCCTTTACAAAGATTTGAAGCAAAACAATTATAATCTGCCTTGCCACTACAACAGAAACGGTGGTACTGTGATCTTGTGGAGATCAGAGTTCGGAACAGGTGTGACAGTGTTAGGCACGACAAATATGCCAAAGTCATTATTCATATTTTGCAACATTAAAATTACTCTAAAAGTGCAACCAGCTACCGGGTGTATTCACGCAAATTTTGAGAGTGTTGAATGGTAGGTACAGCACCCTGTTTGCGTCTATGTGCGATATATGACCAAATACCAAAAGACCAATACAGCAAACTTCTCCGAACACCAATATGCGCGGTGGCGAACGGCGAGTGTGGTGCTGTTCACCGCACTTGCCGTTGATTCGTGTTTGTTTGTTGCCACTAACAAGCGCACCAATGGGAAGGCTTCAGCTATTATTGGGAACACTAAATAATAGGGATGTGCGAATATTCGAAACTTCGAATATTTCGCGAATAATACTTGTATTTCAATTCGATTTGCTTCGCACTTTCGCAGATTCGAGTTCTTCGAACACTTCTGAAACTAGAAATAACGCGGAACTCGCCGATTAGTGTCAACTCAATATAGTTTCGAGCTTGGCAAGTTTAAAAGAAAACCTAAGTTCCTTTTTTTATAGATAGGATGCACCGGAAAGCTATTTGCGGTAGCGCGATCTGTCCTCTGCTTGCCATGATGTCTGGATTCCGGAGTTGGCGAAGCGGTCGTTATGCAAACGCTGCGATAGATTTAATGAAGTTTGCAACTGCACGTGCATCGTCGTGAGCAAGAACGCGACGGGCCACTCTCACTTCTATGGACTCGGATATGGATTTACGGCTGACCTCGGCTTCCGGTGACATCTAGCTCGTGTTTTTCTGCCTAATTTTCCAGTTCATCAGTTTGCCGGTATTCCTTTCGCTATTTATTTATACCCGTTTTCAATTATAAAAGTAACACTTGCTACCTACGAAAAAAAAAACAGAAATGTATCCTTAATGTTTTGTGTGTGCGTCGTCCTTAATCGTTGGACCTATTGCACAAAGAAATAGATGGCACAAAGTCAAGGCGGCTGCGCGGCGCAATCGCAGATAGGCACGATCTCCAAAAAATGGGTTGTGTGTATTTTTATACAGCATAGACCTTGGCCTGCTATTTTTTAACATTTTAAAGTGACTCAACTAACTTTTGATTTCAAACATTGAGTGACATTTGACCTCCTTAAGAAAAAGGACTAGAATCCTTCAATCAAAGATGACCTGGCTTTTATTTGTTATAGGCTTTGGTACCTAAGACGTTGGTTGTAAAGTTATGTTTTCTAGAAACGACAAGGGCCCTGCAACGGTGCTGCTATATCGCAGGGCGTAAAAGTTATGATGTCCAGAGTTTTGCTTTATACTTGTGTTTTCCAGCGTTGCCTACTCAGGCCATTTTTTTAAATGTCCAAATTTAGTGTATTTTACTCATTATCTTAAAATATTGCTCATGTTTCATATATCTATAATGCGGGTGGATTCAATAGTTTTCAAATATGCCCACCACGCTTCAAATGGAAAACGTACTTTTAAATTTATGAATCATTAAGTAAATTACTATATGCAAATATTAATCTAAATATGACACACAACTTTTTAATATTTGGGCTCTCGAAAAGGAAGAAGTATTACATAACCCCCTTTTTCTGTGCATGCGTAGTTTACTTAAAATCAATTTGTCACGCGTTTCGTAAGCGAGGCGTTCCTACTGCCGCAACAATAATGCCGGTGCGGTTTGTATAATACTAAAGAATAATGAATCGGCCATTTATCTTCAATATATTTGAAAAAGTAATATTTATCTCTGCAAATGTGACTCGCAATATAAAGACAGAAAACGCAAGCTTTGATATTTTAGCAGACATGCGTCTACAAAATTTAGGCTTATAGAAATGAAATGCAACCAAGACGTGTGTTGATTTTATTATTATATGTTTAAATGACACGGGCCGGCTCTTATTTAAACCTGTTTTAAGTAGTCCACACATACTTGCTTTATATATTTTAAGTTTTTATACACAAACTGAAGGTGTGATAACTCAGTGTGTCCTTGTTACTGAGCAACGAATTTTGAGGGCTTCGATTTAATGACCTTAGCGACTGAGCTTAAACAATAAGTCGCAACTATAACAGCCTAGATGAAAACGCTTCATTGGCGTGCTTACATGTCGAAGTTTTATCCTAGAATTTCTGAGACCTCTGAGATAGCATCTTAGTTGTTGGTCTGACATTTTTATTGGTGTTTTAGCGGAAACAGATTGGTGTTCTAACAGGCTTTTTGTAATATTTGTGTTCAAAGTAAAAAAAATATCTCAATGAAGCCATATTTTGAAAATTAACTACTTACGCGAAAATCGCAGTTCAGAGAAGACGTGGGTTATTCTGAGAGTGTATGCCTTATACATCTCCTCAATCAACTTGATAATACTTTCCACAACTATAATTTTCCTAAAGCTAACTAATTTTTCAAAGTAGAAATATATATTTTTCAGCTGTGGCTGGACTTACAGTCGCGCCATTTGTTGCCTATATAGATGAGCAGTCCTAGGTGAAGTTCAAGAAGGCGGTACGAATCGCACCACTAACCCTCGCGAAAATGTCCCAAGCTTCGGCCGTTTTAGTAACAATGTGCTTCTGCGTTGCCCCTCTACAGAAATATGTACGGATGTCCTATGTTCATACTTTTGCCGTTCTATAACCCTTTTGTCTATCATATGGATTCCTGAAGACAGTTCTTATACCGTTTATGTTCTGCTGGTTTGCCATAGAACGGCCACAACAACGCTATAGGGATCTCGGCGAAACAAAAGGTTTTTCATTCCTTCCTATTTAAATGCTATGGTCCTAGTGTGTCTAAGAACATCATATTACCTCTCAATGGCGTAAGCTACATATTGGTACACTAATGAAGTAATGCCGGGTAGTCGTTTTTTCCTAGGTGCAGGGAGGTGTCCGAATTAAAGAGTTGTTAATTATGCGCCGGGGATCAATGTATTACATTGATGTCTGGAGGCATATCCAACCTCATGGCATATTTATTTTGGAGATAGAAGTGTTTGGTATGTGCCGGAATAATTTATTTACCTTCTTGATGGGAGTTAGTGTATGTGGGTCTCTGCGGCCCCCGTAGAAATTCGCAACTATCACAACCCATAGAGGGCGCACTGGTGTCTATTAAAATGGCGGTCATCTGGATGATCGTCTTAGAACAGCGGTACTGGGCTGGGTCTGTGCCCGACGCGTAAGTAATTTTAGTTGTATGATCTACATGAGCAGTATCAAAGCATTACGTTATTTTTCCACGTCAGAAATGTGTAGGCAAGCCCTTTTATTATGAGGCCAATCATCCAGGAGCTAGGGAGCGCGATTCTAACACCGCGGTACCACCATCGCTTAAAGTTGCGAATATCCTCTGCAGACTGAGTGGCTTCTCTATGGACCCCGTAGGGACTATGTGCAGACCCTGTATGGCTTCCTTGTGGACCCCGTACGTACTCCCTATAGACCTTGTATGGCTTTTCGGAGACCCCTAAGGACCCTGCACCCTTAAAACTAACTTTTACAAAGCACGTTTTTGCGTAAAAGAAGGGAATAAAGCTCTTTCTGTAGAAACTAAAGGTGTGCAAATTTCAAAATCTTCTAAGCGAATCACTTTGAATAATAAAGGTTACGAATCGAATTGAATCGAATATTTTCGAATACGAATGGCGGACTCGAATAAGAAAATTTTTGAAAACATTTTTAATTCAATGTGAATTAAGGAGACACTGCTCTTTAAAGACAACGTAAACTAAGAATTTTTTTAAATTGTTGTTTTTGAAATTTAGCAGGCACTTATCGTTTTGTCCTGTATGATTTTCATTAAATTAGTACAAATCTTAAAATATTGTTTTCGAAACGATGTTAAATGGGTAAGATGACTTTTTTTCTTGAATAATATTTGGCTGTACTATATACACCCTTTACTATTTTATGGAAGCCATATTTCCACTTGCACATATCTAACCTTCATATTTTCTTCTCTGGTAGGTGTACGTGTGACATAAGCAATACGGTGCACAAATATATTAAATAGGGCTTCAGGTTTTAGGTGCCTTTTCGGCATCCTGCAATCAATCATGTTGAAACTGACAAGTTCAAAAGTGTCCTAAAACGTTTATAAACCATCCTAGGGCTTTAATTTATGCCTTATTCTATTCCACATATCTTTCAGTTCACTGAAATATGCTTATATCCTTATTTCAGTATTTCAATTCGTCTTAACTAGGGCTGGGCGTCGATTAAACATTTTAACCCGATTAATCGCCACCCTTTAATCGATTAATTAATCGATTAATCGGTTGCGTTCATTTTTATAAATAAAATTTTAAAAAGAATGCAACAACTCGTCTTGCCTTTGAAGACTTATTTTACTCTCTGTTACACGGCGCAAAGGACATTTAGAATTGAGGATAGATATACTTGAACGATTCAAAGACTCGCATATTTTTGCTTCAGCTCCAAAGACAAAGAAGTTTGTCCACATTCTCCAACAGGAAGACAAGAAGTCAGAGCTTGGGCGATGCATTCTTCTTTTTCAGAGAAAGGAACCTCGATGAGAAGGCGTTGATTGTTGTCTGCGTTTTGGCGGATGGTCCTTGCTGCAGCTACATGGGTGCTTCGTTCGTACGCGATACTGAAGCGAACTTACGCTTCCACTGTACGAAAACGGCTTTTTGCAGATGATGTAGTGGACTTCCTTCGAGTTAAAAACTTCACCGCTGGAGTTTACTTTAAACCCAAACTTTCCAGCGAGATTGCCTTTCATACTCGTGAACTCGTCCATTTTTACGTGCCGAATACTGGAACAAGTAACCATGGCGTTGTTAGCTTCCCAGCTTGTTTTTCTGTTGTTTGTCTCGCCTGGGCAGGATGTGTAATAGATCCTCAACCCGTGAAGTTTCGCGGTCGCGCGGGGATCAATTGCGGGCCCGGCTTGTTCGTCTGGCCTCGGCAGGACTGTAATGTATATCCTCGAACACGTGACGCTTCGCGAGCGCGAGAATTGAACCTTGCTCATAGCACCTGGCTGGGAACGAACTTCTTTTGAGTACCGATTAAAAAACCGATTAACCGGTTAAAATATTTGATCGCGATTAAAGCCTTAATCGATTAATCGGAAGGTTAATCGATCAATTGCCCAGCCCTAGTCTTAACCCTTGCCATAAACTCTGCCAGTTAAATTTTCAATACTAACAATACAAATTAGGTTACATCAAAACCAAGTACATATTTGCAGTGATATTCTAATGGCAGATACGCTATGTAAATTTAATATGAATTTAATCCCAAGGTATATATAAAAAAGAGGCTCTAGAAGCACTGTTGCCTCACAAAGAAAAGTGCTCAATCAAAACACAGCTGGATTTTTTTAACAAACATTTATGAAAAGGTCAATTTTATATCAATAAAAAAATGTCACACATGTGACCGATATTAAACAGATGAAATAAAAATCAGTGTTCTTGCATGCAAGACAACCCAATGGCGCTATTCCGATATGAAAATCAATGTACAATTGTGCCAAAAAATAGCTGCTCTGCCAACGCAATTCTCTTCTCTCGTAGCTATATTCAATATTGACGAAAAACTAAACATAAAACAACAGATTACCAACTGCACGTTAACAGTCAACCACAAATATGCACCGTTCGTCAGATGCAATACACACTAGCCATGCGAAAAAACTTTGCTACCAACAAAACCAATCAAGATTACCTGCATAAACATACACATACTTCACGATATTTACGCTACAACCGAGCTGCGACTACGCTACTCACAACACCATCATCGGGGTGGATATCCGCCACAACGAGAATCCCGT
The DNA here is from genome assembly GCA_037355805.1 of Ixodes ricinus. Taxonomy (NCBI): domain Eukaryota; kingdom Metazoa; phylum Arthropoda; class Arachnida; order Ixodida; family Ixodidae; genus Ixodes; species Ixodes ricinus. Next base: position 72,858 of record JAZHYW010001994.1, on the reverse strand, counting down.
GTTCTCGAGGTACCGGCAATCCACGACATGACAAGGAGACAAAGATTTGATTTGCCGAATAATGCACCCAGCTTGACTAATACACGTTCTTTCCTGAAGGCACTCTCCAAAACGTCTGGATGTAGTCCAGAGGTGACCGCGTCACTGTTCAGGGATAATCTCCAAACATGAACGACGAGCTTGTAAAGGGTGCAAACAACAAAGTGTAGTAGAGTAATTACTGCTAATCCTGGCCTACACAGTCTCGGAGGTCACGATCAGGGCGCCTTTGCAGTTACAATTTCTTTCTCAGGCAGCTACAATACCGCATGTCTGAAAATTATTGTCCCGACTGTCGAGGCCGGCCAGCTGGTTGATTGGAGGCATCTTACCTACTTGTCTTACAACCCTTCGAGTTCTCAATCCGAGCAAGGTTTCAGGGGAGGAACGTAGCAAGGTACACACAAAGCGCTCCCCAGACTAAGTCAACGCACCGCATAAGTAGAGGTATTCTTAAGATTCCAAAGACTGGCATGAACCCATCAATAAAAGCACCCCAAACGCGCGGCATACACCTACGAGCAGAAAGCGCGAGACCAAAATTGAATAATCCATTCGGTCGGTCTTGGGAGGGGACCAATATAATAAGCTATATTTGCACTGCATAAAAATGTTTCCGCAGGGTTGAAGTGTTTATCTCATTTTCCGCTTGATTCAAACAGCCGCTACCTAATCTTGGAAGGCTGCAGTTTGTACAGTGCCGGTCTGACACAATGCACAACATGCCACCGGCGGCGATGCCGCTGCATATTCCTAGGTTCCCCTGGCACCCGACGACAGGTTTTGTTCGGGCCTCCGAGGCAGCGGTACAAGTTAGGACCGTCGGATTATCACAAGAGCGCCTCTTCCCTAGTGAAGCTGTTTGCTACACAAGAACGGCTCCTTCCTTACAGAGCCATATCCACCCCGTAAACCCCCCCCCCGTCCATTTCCTATATATGTTATCCCTTTGCACGCCATCGCGTTCTATCGCGGACGTTACCTCGGCGATGAACTGGTACCATAACCTTTAGCAAGGCTGGGCACGTAGTTTACCGCCACTACTCCGGGCATGGGGACAATCCTAGAGTAATCTTCGCCCGAAGCAGAGACGCAGATGTGGCGTTGTGATAATCCGGCAAAAACCGCGCGATTAATCGTAATTCACCTCATGACTCTAGGGCCAGGGACAAACAGAACATGACATCTCCGTCAACCTGGACTTCAGTGAGCACGACAAACAACCACTGATAGGTGGACATGGAAACTCGGTGACTCTCGAAATTCTTGTGCGTTCATAACCACATCTTGTATCCGGTGACACTTGAGGGGATTAGTTAAAGGTGACGTACCTAGCCACGAGGTACCGCATCACAACGGTCGGAACCACAAGACCGCATATTTAACCAGGTACTCTGTGGACGCACAAAAAGAACTACAGCGATCACTCAAGCAAAGTCAGCTGGTGGCGAGCGTGTAGTTAACCTGGAACACCAGCGTCCTCCTTGGCGATATGTGGTCGGAAATAATTTTCTAATGCTATCAATTCAACAGCGGTCCGCATTTCAAGTATTTCCAAACTGCCAGGGTGAACCCTCTGTGAGGCGAACAATCGAAAGCAACCAATCCAAGATATGCCGACGATATGCAAAGGCGGTGGTGCCCGTTACATCTCCTAATAATGAGGTGACACCTTAGGCATCGGACACGGACGGCCGGAGGTGTAAATTTTGTGACCAAACACCCGACGCTGCAGGCCTCAATGGGTGCTGGAATTTTAACACAATGAACACTTGCTCGGCATCAAGAGGCGTAAGGGCTAACCCGCCAGCGTCCGACGGCGCAAAAGAAGTGTATATTCAGGGGGCTCCTCGCCACGGGAGATAAACTCCTCCTTGAATTGAACAAACGATTGCCAGCGAAAACAATGTCCAGGACCGCTCTTCATCGACAAGCATACAATCATGTCTAAGATTGTGCGGCGTTGCTGAATGAGGTCTTTCCGCAGACGGAGTGCAAAACCAATAGCGTAATTCACCTGGAAACTTGCTAGTAATAGGAATGACGGCTTAATGCAAATAAGGCCAAAAATTGAGCTTTCAAGTACGATATTTTATAGTCTGATTGTCCAGTCTGCTGTCTCGGAATGAACCTGGCACTGAAACGCTTAGCTCTTGGCAGCAAGGGTTTATCCAACTAGTATTTAACTTGTGGGCTTCGGGATCGTGAAAGGTGTTCGATGAAGCCTGGGGAAGGGGGGGGGGTGTTCGCCGTCACTGTATACTGCATACCGATTAGCAAAGCAAAGCTGTCCACACCGCATCCTGGGACATTCCTGTCTTCAACTTGTGTGGTCTCCTGCCGGAGCTTGCCTTCCGTCTCTACCGCCTTATGTGCAGACACTAAGCACCGACGAAGCCCGGCAGAGAACTCCGCAGATGTCTACCTTTACCGTCGACGATACCCTTCAGATCCGTGAGTGAGTCAATCGTGTACCAAAGGCACCAAAAGCTCGTTCTTGCCATGGCAGCGGCCAGCATCGAGCCACTAAGATCTGGTGCCAGGTTGTTGACCCGATGGGGATGACGAGACCCCACACACTACAAGATAAAATAAAACATGAAGTAAATATTTTCCCAAGCACTTATCCACGCTACACGCGCAATTCGACGTTGGTGCACCGTCGAAGAGAGCGTGGAGTTCGACACTGCAACCACCTCGAAAAGCGGGGTTCACAAAATATTTTGAATAAAAAAGAAAAATGGGCAAACTTGGTATTAACTTATGTAGCATTTGCGTCACAAACAGGAAGAACATTTTGTAGGCTCAAATATATTACGCTTTTTTATATTTTTAACCTATAAATTTATTACATCTGCCGTATTGGAGCTGCAAGCGAGAAACGCAGTCATGTCAATATACTTAATAAAAACGCTTTTCCATAAGCACGCAGCGCGATTATTTCTGAACTTATGTCCCCTTATGTCTTCGGGCCTCCTCTCGTTGGGTTCCCCTATTTTAAAACTTCCCACAGGCATATAGCCACGTGCCGACAGAGTTTGCCAATCAAGTCCCTGTTACGCAGAGTGTGCGGGGCTCAAAACTCATCGGCCCTATATGAAGATGAATTGAATGAAAAAAGAAGATTCGGGAATGCGCATTAGAACGCAAAACTCTCCGCGAGTACCAAACCACCCATACAATAATGCTCTATGGACGTCTAAGGAAAATCCTATGGGAAGCTATCACCCTCTATTCTCCTCTATTGTCAGCCATAGAAAGCCATAAATCTAGCTATAGCCGGCTATAGCAAATTCCATGTCACGGTGGCTAAAGATTTGCCAACATTAAATTTTCTTTAGGCGGCTATAAAACTTTGTATATACCTGAAGCTATAGACCCGAGGCTATTAAATTTTCTGTAGCCAGCTATAGACAACTGTACTACCCCAAAGCTTTAGACACGCAGCCATTAAATGTTCTGTAGCCAACTATAGACAACTGTACAGAGCGCGACACTGTTAGCGCGAACAAGCGATCGCCGGTTTTTCCAGTTTTCTCTTTGAAACCAAGGGATGTCATCCAAGTTAATATTGCTACGGAAAGAGCTCATTTAGTTCTATAATGTGAGCGATAAAATGTCGTGCTCGCTAATACTATATAGAAGTAAAAGACGAAAATGCGCCGATGTCGTGTTCGCGCTAACAGTGTCGCGATGTGTACAACCTCAAAGCTTTAGAACTGCAGCCATGAAATTTTCTGTAGCCGGCTACAAAAATGTGTAGAACTTTGATGCTATAGACCAGCAACCATTCAGTTTTCTGCAGCTGGCTATAGAAGTCTGTATATCCCCAATGCTATAGAGCCATGACTATTAATTTCCTGTAGACAGCTATAGAAAAGTGTACATCCCCAAAGCTATAGACCCGTGCCAATTCTATTTGCTGTAGGTGGCTATACAAGGTGTTTAAAATTAAGTCTAAACGATTTTTACAAAAATGTCAAAACTGGCGCGCAAAATTCGTTTTTGCGCCTATGTTATGCTCACAGACTGACACAAATTGTGAGTATAATTACAGCCGTCAATTATCCAAACATAAACACTGGTTCAGTTTTTATAATCACTAAAGCTATAGATACTCTCGATTAAAGCTGCTTTGGTTGCCCATAGTAAATCCTACACCACCAAAGCTATAAGCCCTCAAGCATATAAAAGCTAGTGGTAAAATATCTTGAGACAGACCTTTAGTGACACTTTAGTTGTCTATATAAACCCATATACCGTTTGAGGAATATAGACCCTCAAGCATCAAATTTGTTTTAGTCTCCTACCGATTATTTTAAGAGATAAGCTGGTTCTCCCAATAGAAGCAGGTTAAATAATTATAAAATAAACTTTGCAATGTACACTTAGTGGTTTTTTTTTCATCACAAAAAAACAAGGACATAAAAAAGGTAGTGTGGCAAGTATGGCCTATCCTGGAACCAGGGCGAATTTAGCTACTGCATGTAATGATACTCAGAAGGCTTGATGCTGTCATTGTTTCCTGATTTTATTGAACATTATTTTTACACCAATCCACACGAAAATATATTTTAAAAAAACACTTAGTCCTATGCATGAGCTATCAAATTTTATCAATATAAAATTGCACAGCCTTTCTCTTTCCTTAAAAAAACACAATGAAAGATAACGATTAAAGCTGAACAGGAAAAAGCTGCAAAAACAAACACCTTAGAAGGATAAAATTAAGTTAGATCAAACACAGACACTCAACATACAGACACTCCAACACAAATAAAGTCAGTCACAGAAGCTGTTTCTCTTTGTGGTAGCAGATGAATTAACATAATGAAATTAAATTTATAGCATACACATACTATTTCTCTAAACCACAACTGATTTATCTGTTAAATACACAAACTTACCCAAGTCACAAAGAAATGATGTGAAAGATGTTGCTCAGACATCACCTAAACAACTAGGACAAATGTAACTGTATCCGGATTTTTGAGATGTTACTGAAAATAAATTTTATACTGAACCAGGATCCCAAATGAATATATATATATATATATATATATATATATATATATTTACGAAGGGCGTTCATAAAGTTCGTATTATTGTCACGAAGGAATATAGATTCAGCAATCAAACTCGAGTAGGAGTTGTAGACTTTCTCTACGTGTTCGGCACCAAAAGTTACCCACTTTTTCCAGCGATGCACCACATGCCGGGGGCCATTGTTATAGAGCTCCTCGCTTTGAGCGTTCAGGAATCGCTCCACTTCAGCAATCATTTGTTCGTCGTGCTTGAAAGGCTTTCCTCTTATTTGGCCACACTACAAGCGTCTGTGCCATTTAACCAAAGTGTCATAAACTGGGGCGTTGTCCCCGAACAACGCTTCCAAATTGGAATGAATATCCTTGGCATTGCTTCCCTTCAAATGAAAAACAAAAACAAAAACGGATCACTGCATGTGCTTGGCACCGACGGGCGGTGCCATTTTCGTTTCGACTCCCTGGCGGCGTTCCGAGCTACTATAGCATGCGATGGTTATACTGTGCGGAAACTAGAGGGACGCGCGCCCATGTTGATGCCTGTGTTGTTTCGTTTTTTTTTTTTGTGCCGATAATACAAACTTTATGAACGCCCCTCGTATATGTGTATTGAGATGTGAATTTTAAATAGCACACTATATGGAACCACTTCCCTAAACAAATATAAAGTGCAGTGAGAAAAAATCTCAACATTGAAAGCAAGCCAAGATGTAAAGAATGACATGTACTGATATGCAGGTAGTCAAGGCAAGCTATACTTATTTTCCCCTTAACAAAAAGAAAAGCAAATTTCTAATAGAAAAACAAAGCTTTTCACATATGAAATGCGTAGTTTGAGAAAAGAACTGATCTTGAATGAACATACTGTATTTTACGGACTAAGGTTCCTGCCCGGTGTAAAGTCAGCAAGGGTCAATTCAAGCTAAAATATTTTTTCCCTTTTAAAGTATGCACTCAATATGTATTACGCAGGGCCCAATTTCAGCTAAACGATGTTTAGCCCTAGATAATTCAGACCTAGTCCTTAGTTCGCTCGTTGAGGCATCACGACCGCGGACGAAGAAAGACCGTTGCCAGTTATTATTCTGCTCAAACTTTTTAACAACCAAAGCATGGGCAACCAAAGCCAGACCCACAAGTTCTCTTTGAGGCAACGTGCTTGTCGCCAGTCATCCACAAGGGCATTGATGACGAGAGAAACACAGTGCCAGTATGACAGGCACTAAGTTTTCCTCATTGTATGTGCATATTCCACACAGCGTGAAATACCAACATTTAAACATGTGTAGTTGGATGACTATAGTCCTGAAAATACAGTACGAACATCTCAATTACCCATTTAAGTTAGTATTGCTCCATAAGAAATCAAGCTTTTTCTATTGCGATTCTTAGATCTTAATGTGAAAATAAGTATACAGTCGCCGACCGTTTTTTCGGACTCCGGGACTTGTTCAATATTTCGGACCTAAAGGAGGAACCGTGACTCACCCCATAGAAATAGTACATATTCACGACCAACGTTTCGGACAGCTTGAAGTCCGAAAGTTCGATTATTCATACAAAATCGCCTCAAGCGATCAGCGGAAAACACCTCCGGGAAGCGGCCATTTTGAATTCTATGTTCCCTGCAAATGGATTTGCTTGGTTTGGCAGCGCTACTTGAGTACTCCTGAGTCCCATCGCCAGGTGACGCTAAGCTAGCCCTTTTTTTTCCATTTAGCTGCACGTCATCATCATCATCATTAACATTTTGCTTTGTTCCCTTCCATCCCTTCACGCCTCCACCCCACTTTCGCGTCGCCAGTCGCCATTTTGCGCTCGTGCATTTGCGCCTCTGATCTCGTTCGAACAATGCTGGCTTGGACGTCATGGCCCCATCTGTTCTTCTGCCGCCGCGATGAGTCGTTAAGCACAGAAAGTACTCGACCATAACGCTAGAAAAGAAGGCAGCGATTCTCAAGCTAACAGAAAGTTGCCAAACGCAAACGGGGGCGTAACCTAAAACAAAGCATGCAGGCGTAACCTGAAGCAAGGCACTATTTACGACTTTTTAAGCCCACTTGGAAGTAATAAAGGCAAGTTTTTCGATCTCCTGATTTTTCGGACTGCTCTATTATTCGGACGTTTTTTCGGTGCCTGTGAAGTTCGAATAATCGGAGGGCGACTGTAGTGACAAAAACTATGTTAGAAATGGCACCTGTACAAAAAATGCACTAAACTAGTTCAATAATCAATGTTCTTGTACAGAGGTGAAGCATACATCTGGCCGTGCACAACAAATGCGACACACTTGTGACTTACACACTGAATGTGTACGATTCGGTAATGAAACTCGGTATCCAGCATGTGCATGCGTGCAAACGTAGGGCTAAACTTGACTACTCTGGTCTTCACATTCCGCAGGAAAAAATACACGGTCCTTTTACAGTCGCAGCTTGACGTACACACACCACACATGACTAGCACACATTCAATGATGCGAAATGAGCGATCATCAAGATAAACAACAGAGTTGTATACGACTGCACTTATTCAAGGAGTGGGCAATGTATCTTGTTCCCTGAATCAGCACTTTCTTGTACTTCATAACCGTACATATGGACATGCCCATGCTCCTGATGCAGTCCACCTCCACAGACACAAGCTTTCGCGACCCCAGTCCCAATGGTGACTGCACCGACATGATTTTGAACATTAAAAAGTCTCTTGTAACCTCATGTGAGGTTTTCGAAAACTTGAAAAATTTCTGGTTTGCCAACGAAACCACTATGCGAGTTCGCTAAGGAAGGCAAGAACTGACAAAGCAGTAGCTTTCTGCAGATTTGCTGGGGCACATGTTGGGTTCCGTTGAAACTCTTTTTTATGATACCGTTCATGTTTTCAAATGGAAACGAAGAAAAGCCCCACAATGGACCCCACTGTCGCACGCTGTCACACAGATGTAAAATCAAGTGCATGTTGTACGTCATTTGCGTGATTCCATACAGGTTCTGGTACTCTTTAACGAACAGTAAAACCTCAGCTTCAATAGTGGCGAGCCTATCAAGCGCCACTACATCAGCCAGGAGTGCATGCATTATGCCACTAAGCCTACACCAGTTTCGAAAGTATTGTGCAGGCAGCAGGCCATTCAGAACAAATGGCGAGTAGTACAGAAGCCACGCCCTCAATTCTGTGGTCTTCCAGAACTTACGCTGGCTCAGTGAACGTGGCAGGCGCGAGAGCTCGTAGGGCGGGGTCACATTCTTGAGACGAGCATCGATCACCGACAGCTTTTTTCCCAGGTGAAAGCTCTTACGCGAGTGTGCACCTTTGAACCAAAGGTTCGTGGAGGCCCTAACCACACCCAGACAGACTGCATGCATGTAGTCGACCACGGTGTTGTTGGTAATGCTAAAATATAGCATTAGCGACAACACCGTGGTCCCGAGCACACCATGTGACATCGACTTTGCATCTTTCTCAAAGTCCTCATCCGTTCTTTTTCTAAGCTTCCTCACCTCATACACACGAGCATGGCCTCTTCCTTGCGGAATGACGTGGCCTGGGTGAAAGCACCAAGGACACCCATGCTCCCCATTAAATTGCGTTTGGTTGTGTAACATACACCTTGCCACAGTATCCACAGTGCACGGACCGGGATAGGCCTTGGTCAAATGGCTAACACCATCGCTGTCAACCCAACTAAAACCATTGGTGCTAAGGTCATTCATTTCTTGAACAAATGGCACCAAGATGCACGGCATGTTTGGCTTGTTTGGCCCAAACCAGAGACCTGCCAGGAGAATGTTATTCATTCTTTCTTTAAACGGGAGTTCATTCACACTGTAAGCTGAGAAGATTTAAAAATTGGCACCCCGTCAGTGTTCCATGTCAGCGTGACATCATCAGAGCACAGCGGCATTTGATCATAAGCAGGGCTCTGAGTGATGTCACTGACATCAAACACCAGGCCGGGCTTCTCAGGCAAGGGGCCTTTGTTGGCAAGGAGGTTGCAGAGCTCAGCTTTCCAGTCTAAGCTCAGAAAGTATGAGCCTCCACGCAACAGGACCTTTGCCGAGTGCTCAGCCCCACACACACAATCTAGCTTACCGGTTTATCCGACTCCAATGTAGCTAGTACATGTAGGGCAATAGAAGTGAGTTGTGAGGGGCTGCTCTTGTTTCGTGAAATACTTCTCAAAGAGATACTTTGTCGCAGGTAGTTGGCTGCCTTATGGAAGGTGGTACTGTAGCAATTTCAGCAGGCTCTCCGTTGCCTCTTTGGAGCCATGGTGTCGCAAGACGTGTGCCATGAGCAAAAGGAGGCTCTTCTCGTGGGCCACCAGAGCCCCAGGAAACAAGGGCTGCATCTGGGAGAACAAAATGCCTTCTGCATTACACAGTGTTCTGAAATCAATCATGTTGCACTATGCAAAAAGCAGACCTACATTTTTCACAAAATATTAGCCTCTAATATTCACAAACCAATATATTTTGTTTCATCTGTAGCCTCCCAAAATATGTATATAAGCAAACATGGAATAATATAAAATTAAAAGTTCCTCAGCCCTAGATTATGCACCGACTTAAAAGTCAAAGCTTAACAGTAGCTACCGAGAAACTGCAATCCTAATGTGTCATTTGTAAAAATTCTTTGCTTTGTGGTGTAGAGGTTCCATTTAAACCTCTCAAGCAGCTCTGGGCAGTCCCTTAATTCTTCTAACTCCCATTCTTGCTAAGCCGATAAAACAATTGTTAGGAAATACACACCGAATCACTTCAATACTTATTCAAATTTTACTAGGGTTCATTCAAGTTACTCAGTTTTTCACTCGGTTTTACTTGGCTTTGTCATGGGCGGGCGCCCCCGAACCGAAATCCTGGCTACGTGCCTGGCTAACACATCAATAAAGCATCTCTATTGTATGATGTTCACCAAGTTCCCGTTTGCAAAGCATTTAGTGGTTTTAAAGCGGCGGCCTTACAGGTGAAACTTTGTAGGGACTTCGGCGTTGGTGCTTGTTGTTGTTGACGTCATTGTCTTTGTCGTCGCACTAGAGATGGGAAAACCTGTCTTTTCTTTTGCCAATGCGGGCACGACCGAACACACAGGAGGAAAAGATGGAGAGAGAGAGATCTGAGAATTAGCGTGAGGCCAAGCAGGCCGAGGTTTTGTTGCTTTTTCAAACTTGTTCCCCGGTGTTTTAAAAGATTGTTCAATTTAAACTAAAAGGAAAGCTAACGCAATTCTCTGGCTATACAAACAAAGCATAACAGTCCTAACTTCACCGTTTACTGAGCACTTGTGTCGGTAGTAGATGGCATTCGCGATGCCATCAACTAAGCCCTTTTTTCCTAATCTCTTCTCGCCTGCGTCCTCAGGTGCATGACGGAAACATTTTGCTTACGTTGCATGAACATGACAAAGCTACCGCTTTCACTTCTTTGCAAATTGAGGGCGAAAAGGCCTGCATAGGGCACTGCTTGCATACTCGGAGTACTGCGTTCATTTTCATCTCACTTTAACGTAAACAATGCCTTAAAACGCTCCGAACCAGCCTTCACGCATCGACTATCACTGTAGTGGAACGGGATTCTGGTGGGCGCTAGCATGGGTATATTGTTTAGAAGACATAACACTACCCAGTATAAAGGAAATAAAAAAAAATTAACATCTTACTAGTGTTGTGATCTAGAGTAATTGTTCGTGTATACACCACACTTTATGTTACAGACTAAATAGCAAAAAAGAAACATACCATTGGGTCTTGTTGGGGCGAATCCCCGCACGTTGGATCTGAAATAGCAGGTTGTGGATGTTGTCTCGTAGGAGTGTTCTGCTCAAAGGTGAGAAGACCAGCTTTTAATGCAGAATTTGCAGTGCCTCCCGAATCTTCTCCTTGCCATTCAGCAAGGCTCGTGGAGGCTGGCAGCAGGGCAGGCTCAGGACTTGCTGTTGGTTCTGGGTCTTCCGCAAGCATCTCACCATTAGCTGACCTGCAAATAAATTGACCATTTTCACTATCAATAGTGAAGCTATCAGTAACTTGAATAGTGGCCGACGTAAACGACAGCTGTAAGCACTTTTAGGGCATCGCAAAGGCACCTACTCATGTTTACACAAACTGATGCACCCCTAGCGCAGTCGCGCAGGTGCGACATGTTGTTGACAGAAGTATGGCATCCTATTTCAGCAAACCATTGCAATGTGCTGTAGCTGACATCAAAATGAGCCGTTAAGCCCTTGTTTGTGTTCGTAATGTTAATTCTATATCTTTCTTGCAAAAGATCAATACTGAAGTGGCCAAGGCGACATGAACAAGGCTCATTAAACAATAAAAATTTGGGTGGCGTGGCAAATGGTGGCTCACACAGCATCGGTGGCACAGAGCAAGTGCTAGTGAGTCCGTAATGGCCATGAGATAGAGTGGACAATGCCATGTCACCTTGCATCTGCTGTTTAGATTTTGATGATTTATATCCACCCATAAGCTCAAGAGTTTTTGAAGGCCTGCAATTAATTTGTGTTTTGCAACCAGGGTTTGAATGTGAAGATGCTCAGAACATAGTCGGAGTGGTCCAAATCAGCTACTGGTGTTCCTGTGATCATGATAAAATATCCAAAATATTTTTACTACCACCAGTAGGTCTACATGAATTAAGTGCAGAACTTCACACCGAGGGGGTCCTAGTCTGACAATGACCACTTCATTTTTGTGGCCTTTACCCACGTTTTCCTAAAAACAGGATACAGGATATACTTATGTAAGAGGTGGTTTGTCACCTCATAGTTCTTTTGGTGCCCCCCTAGTCTATAAACTCTGTGGCACTTTGACTAGAATGCAAATTTCTTATAGTTTTTTCAGAACACCGAGGTAATTCCTTGCCTTCCCAATTTTTTTACCAACTTTCAAAATTGAAGGTGCCCAAAACACTACCACTGAGGCACAATGTAGAAGAGTATGTTGGCATATGTCGGATGGTAACTATGTGATAAGAAAACCGTCGCAAAAAGTTAAATATACAAATGCATCAGCAGCAAGTGGAGGCTATGACCACTTTGTTTCCTCACTTCAATCCCAATATTCTAAATCAGGTTGTAGGAAAAAGTTTTACGATGAACCAATCATGCTTAGGTTACATGACTGTGCCATTTGGAAGTCATAAAATGCAAAATGAAGCAATGAAAAAATATGCTGTCGAGACCGGTTATAACTAAGTCAACGGGAATCAGAACTCGCTTCACTATATAAGCTTCTTCGTTATATCTGAACTCATACAAATAACATGAAAAAAAAAGAGAACACGGGCTGTCACGGGTATATGTTTATCGAGCCTGCAGAAAGCGGTCGAGGCTTGCCTGCATGCATCCTCTGCTTGATCGGAGCTGCATTTCGCCAACTACGAGAAGCTCCGATTGAAAAAAGATCCTGCTACGTATGGACCATGCTGACCGCTGCGACAGCCACCTCGGAGGACGCTGGCGGTGGACAGAATTTTTACGTTTATGCGCACTCCGTCGAGGATGGCACGCTTTTGATTCAAGGAGGTTGCCTTCGTCTTTACCGTCGAGGTGCCGGCAGTGCCGATACTCTCCATCGTTGAGTGGCCATGATTCAGAAAATAGGTGCTTGAGCGAAGTAGACTTTCACACAAGAGCGACTTCACCGACTAGACGCCGACACGGATCACGAAGCAAACAAAGAAGCGCACACGGCACCGAGTTCGCACTTAAGCTTGTCTGTCGTCGGTATAGAGAGCCTAGATTTAAGAGATGGGGCACCTGCTCGATCGAGGTCACGGGGTTTGTGGGCCGCATTTGCAAAAAGAGCTGCAGCATGCAAGCAGTCAAAACTCAAAAGCGTTCACCTCCTGCAAACGTGTCCCCCTCTCCTACCACGCGACAATCAAATGCAGGCGTACTTACTGCTCCCTCTCTTAAATCTAGGCTCTCTCCGTCATCTCCGCCGGTACGTTGTCGCTAGCGCTCCGCCTCTATCGGCATGCCACGACGGCTTCTCCGCGTGCGATGCAGTAAAGCAGCTTCCCAGGCAAGGAGCGGGGAGCAGACGACGTTGCAAAGACTGCCGCCGGCGGCCTTTCCAGCATCTTATGCAGCCTGTTCTGGGTGGCTTCTTGCTATATCCGTGGGAGCCGCTCAATTTCCTTCGGTAAAAATAGACACAAATGCATTGAAAAAATGCAATAGGGAATGGGAAATCGTGATTGCTTTGCTGTAGCCGCTCTTTTGTTATAACCGACTTCGTTATAACCGGTCTCGACAGTATACCCAAGAGCAATTGAAGCTAGAACAAACCTACAAGGCAACTATCTCGTCTCCGAGAGCAGGTGCAACCATAAAATGCTCTGCGGGTATGGGGGAAGAGTGGGGGAAGGGGAAGGTTAGCAGCAAAATGAAGTTCAAGTAATGTGAAAATGTTATCTGACTCTGATGGTTATCTGGATCCCTCTCACTGCTTCTGAGTGTTGACAAAAAACTACAGCCGTCATGGTTGGCCCTCACTTTCTAATATAATGACAAGTATACCGAATGGTTTTGTGACATGCTGATTTGAACTCGCACTTAGGCCCCCTGGCCCTCTTCTTCTTTTCTTCTTCTTCACGGAAATCTGTCACTTGGCACTATAGTCTGTTGCAACTAAAGAAGGTAGGGTAAGGGAAAGGAAGGCAGGGGAGGAGGAAGCAGACAGAAGGCTAAAGAGTCAAGGAGGTTCCCCACTCTTCTCCAGCGCTCCGTCTGCTTCCTCCTCTCCGGCTATCCTTACCCTCACCCTACCTTCTTGAGTTGCAATGGACTATAGACGATCCTGGGGCCCATGCCTGTACAGGTGTGTGGTATGGACTACACAAGCTTGTACAATTGCTAGTACCATAACCTTATGTTACTACATAGCCTTACAAGGTCGCATAAGAAAGTTGTCTCATGCCGCAGGGACCTGAGCACAGGGGCCGAGTGAGCATCATTTATTCATAAGCCCTCACACGTTTCTAACCAGCAAACAATTAACTGGCGAGGCACACACCTGCACAAGATGTGCGGAGAAGGACTTCCCCAGTGCATTCAAACAAGCTCAGAAAGCATTCAGTGGTGGCTTAGAGGGCTGTAGCATTGCTGCTTGAGCGCCTTGTCGCTCTTTGCTCTGTATGGCATGACACTTCCTGGGAAAACAATACCAACTTCGTTTCTCCTAAGCTTCAGGGAGTCACCACGAGATGTGCTAAGTGGCGCTGATGCATCTCTCGTGTTTGGAACGAAGCAGGTATACTTCTCGACACTGAGGTTGACAAAACAAGTGTTGACGAAATGTGGGCCGCTTAACCCTTTCTTGACCGCGCCCATAGGCTATCGATCCTTGGTGATCGATGGTTGCCAAGCGCCGTCAAGAAATTAAATTTAGTGCGGAGAATTATGTTACACAATCTTGTGGATGGCCGAAGAACTCTAGTTTCGGTTTCAATGTACGCTTAAGCTTTATCATAAGCTGGTAGGCTGTCGAAGATAGTAATAGGAAAGGTGCTGCCACTTGTCTAACATTGCTAACTGCTTGCATCAGTCTTCGTAACAAAGATGGCATTATTTACATATTTCAACTGTATTGTGGCATATGTATTAGGCCAAGAGCTCAAGGGACACTTTGAATAATGTTATAGGTGTTGCTAACTGATGGTTGTTGGTAAGCATCACTATAATTTCCAAGGCTGTCTTGAGTCGGCGTGGACGTTTCATGTTCCCAACAAGGTGCACAAACATTTTAAACATGAGGGAACTGTAATCGAGGGCATGACAAACCAAGGTAGAACACAAGGAAAGCCTTTTGCTGGAAATATGAGGTTGAGGTGTACTATCTGTGTTTCACCAATATAAGCATTCCTTCGTTGAAAAGCACACGATTTACGAGGGCTAACTCTCCGACGAACCGAAAATAGACAATGTCAGTTAGAGTACATAGAGTATACTAACTTTCAGAAGTAACAGTCGTGGGTGTGGGGCACATTTTCTCTATTCCGAATTTTTCTTATTTGTTGTGTGTTGTTTAATTTGACATGCAAAAGCCAGAAGCTGTAGAAATTTCGCCAATTATATGCCTTCTGCACATGCACTGTATTTTCAAAATTTGAAAAACATTTTATTTTTACATTATATTAACCTGTCTTTAAAAAAAAACCTATTGGCCACGTTTTCATGTGTCATATTGCTCCACACAAAACTTAGTTCGCAAAATAAAAGCTCTTGCACGGATCCTCTAAAAATTGCTACTTTTCCCATGATCAGGAAAGAGCTGAACGCGTGTCAGAGAAACGTTGAATTCCAATTAAAAGTTTCTAAATAAAACACTACGGGCCCCATTTTTTAACGTGAAACATTCTTTGGCTCTTCATTTGGTTTTCAGTAAAGTCGCGCCGTAACTCGCGCAGCCAAGCTCGAAGCTGATTGGTCGGCAGAAGCCATGTGGTTGTAGCCATGGAAATGCCTCAAACTAGACCCTTCACTAAAGGGGGAGAAAGGCCAAATAGTGATCTTCCTCCCAAGTACTGATTGTGCCCGATGCTGCTTGGCTTCAGTTATCAAACGATAACCAGCGTTTTTAGCATGGTATGGCCAAGGGCAATAAGAGCATGATTGAAGGAAAATACGAAGATTAAAACTTAGGCTTGCTTCAGACGGGGCAATTTCTCCCAGCAACTTGACGTTGCAACACCAGCAACACGGGCCGCGCATATTCACACGCAGCAACCAATTGCAACGATTTGCCATCATCATCATTAAATTTTAGATTTCTTTTACTATTCAAACACACAGTTGCACCCTATAAACATGTCTCTGTACCTTTAAATGCCATTGAGTATAGTAGCTCATCTTTCTGAAACGGTTTAATCTCAAAAATTGTCGACTCCAAACACGAACGAAGTCTTTACTTGTCATCATCACCGGAACGGGTTTCACGCGAAAATATTGCATCCCTGATTGGCTGCTGTCGCTTCAAACGTCTCAAAGTTGTCCGAGTCACTCCTCCATTTCAAGCCAGACGCAACCTGAGCAATTCGTGTTGCACCAGGGATAGCTAGGGAACAACTCGCCAGCAACACCGAAATTGCTGGGAAAGTTGCCCAGTATGTGTCCTATTTTTTGTTCTGGTTTTTTGTGCACTTTTTACTTCATCATGAACCAGTACTAACTAGCTCAGCTTTCAACCCTGATGCTTAGAAATGGCCCTATCTCAAAATTACACCCTCTTTAGGCAGATCTAGAAACTCTGCACAGTAACGTGTGCGAAAGACACCATCAAGGTGGCAAGGCTATTGTATAATGCTGCCTACACCCTCATGTGGGATGGTACAAGCTCCGCCGCAGGGATGGGCAGCTACCAAAGAGGTGCGGCAAAACCAATGTATCGTTGAGCTGCTTTCTTTTGTACAATTTTGAACAAAAAGTGAACTATATTTAAGCGATCCGCTTTCCATTTTAGCGTCTTTTGCAGACACAGCTGTGCAGCATTTCCAACTCTGCTTGAAGAGGGCGTAATTTCGGGATGTGTCTATAAGGACACCTGACTGGCAGTTGTGGCAATATGTTGCACATAATTGCCCCACCATTGCCTAGAATTCGCCATACATTTTCCCTGTGGCCGTGATACCATGTCATTGCATATATGTACAGATAAAAAACAATTACCTGGCCGAGTCATTCAGCGCCAGATGTGGCTGTTTGTAGCGATGTGCTGAACGCCTGGGGATACTAGCACTGTCGGATTGGAGGTACATTTTGTATGCCCCCGCCAGCTCCATCTAAAACAAAAATCCGGGTTATTTGCACATAATGAATGCACACAAGAATCATACATATGAAAGACCGCCCCACATGCTCAAAAACATTAGCTGCATTCGATTTACTTACACCTCCTGCACCGGTGCAGAAAAGTGTAGGGCGGTGTACTTCCGGTCGTATCTCAATACAGATACCGGAAGTATACACTGCCCTACACTTTTCTGCACAGGTGAAGGAGGTGTAGCTGCAGCTAACGCTACAAGAGCAATGCTATATGGACTACATAGTGCAACTCCACCGGAAGATGCTATATGCACGACGGCGCAAAGAGCTCATGCCATTTGGGTCACCCTTTTTGGATGGCATGTGTATCACTGGAGAGCATGTTAAGCCACCCTCCCGCCCGCATTCACGCCGCATCGTGGCGACAGCCTGCGGCTGCTCATTACAAAATTAAAACCCACTTGGCCCCTCTCGAACACGCCGCTTTGAGGCGTCCAGCCGACAACCAAAGTCCCGCTATGGTGCCTGGATCGCGTCTCCGACTGGTGTGTTTAGCGTCCTATCCTGCCCATACATCAAAAGTGGTCCCGAAGTGGCAACAAATGACGTCACAGAAGCCGGAGTGTCATGCTGTTGACTGTCGCGATCCTGGCGGTTGGCCGTAGAAACGCTGGCGAAAGCACGAGCGAACGCGAGTGTCGCTGTCGTCCCGGTGTCCCAGGCGTCCCATTCCAGCTGCTGTAACTTCCGTGGACTGTCATCGTGGAGAGCGACCTGCAGCAGAGCAGGCGTCTGCCATATATACCACAACTGTTAGGACGCCGCCAAGATCGCGACCGGCGACAGCATGACACTTCTATGACGTCATCAGGCGGAAATCGAGGGACCACTTTTTTGCCGCGGTAAACAGACCAGCCAGAGACGCGTCCCAGGCACCATAGTCCCGCTATGGTGCCTGGAACGCGTCTCCGACTGGTGTGTTTATCGCACCCAAAAAAGTGGTCCCTCCATTTCCGCCTAGCGACATCATAGAAGTGTCATGCCTGTCGCCAGTCGCGATCCTGGTGGCATCCCAATAGCTGTGGTGTATGTGGCAGACGCCTGCTCTGCTGCAGGTCGCTCTCCAGTGTGGCAATCCACGGAAGCGCCAGCAGCCAGAAGTTGGGACACCGCGACAACAGCGACACTCGCGTTCACTCATGCTTTTCGCCAGCATTTCTTCGGCCAACCACCAGGATCGCGACCTCCAACAGCATGACACTCCGGCTCCTGTGACGTTATTTGTTGCCACTTTGGGACCACTTTTGATGTATGGGCAGCACAGTGACGCTAAACACACCAGTCGGAGACGCGCTCCAGGCAGCATAGTACCGCTGTCCCCCACTGCACCTCCGGAAAGGGAGTCCCATACCATTTAGTTCAGCGAAGTTTCGTCGACAACATTCTTTTTCCTTCTTTCAATGATGATTGTAAAAAAGAAACGTCAAAAATATCGCCAAATGCTCGACAAAGAAAAAAAAGTAAATCCACTTTGGCTCGAACGCGTATGTGAAGACTCATTTCCACTACACTACGCTACAGCTACAAATCACTTCTTTTGACAATTCGTTTATTACGAGACCCAACAAGTCTCGCGTCGTGCGTATAGCCATTTCCGGTCGAGGTGCACGGCGTCGTGCGTATAGCATTAAGGCCCAACCGCATGTAAGCGATTTAGCAAGCGACAGCTGACGAGAGTCGTCAGCGAAAAGCGACGAAGATTTCTCACTGTCGCCCTTCCCGTCGCTCGGTTTTGGGATTTCTAGAGAACGTCGCTCATCGCTCCCGTCGTTTTCATGCGGTTCGTTGTCGGTCGGTCACTCGCGCGACGAGGCAAACCGTATGAAAGCGACGGGAGTAAGCGTCCAGGGCGATGAGCGACGATTTCTAGCAATCCAAAAACCGAGCGACCGTGAGAACCCCGTCGATCATCGCTAACTCTCGTCGCTGTCACCTTCGCTCGTCTCGTCGCTCGCCAAATCGCTTGCATGGCTCTGTACAACATACCCAACGAGAAAAGAGCACTCACTTTTCTGCAAGCCGGGAACGGAGACGCCGAGGATCCGAGCCGATAGTTTCAAATTGAAGCTGTAGCGCGCAATGCGCTCGCGTAACCTCACGCGGGCATCATTTACTTTAAACGGTCTCAAAATATGTCCGCTGTCAACACATTATCACAACGTGTTGCGAGACGAGACGTGTTCTGGCAATAGAGCCAATAGAGCTCGGTGGTAAACTGGTAAATTAGACGCCTCTTTGGATAATCCGGACACCCGCTCCTGACGTTCCGCGTCTCTAACAGATGAAAGCGCCGCCTTTATTGCATGTAGCGGCGGTTTTTTGAACTGCTTTGGCGGAGCATCGTCACTGTAGTTTTCACAAGTGGCGCTGCTAAATGTTGGTGATCAAACTCGTACGGATTGAGGCCGACACTATGTTGAACGTTCACTATCTAAAATGTGCACGGGTAGAAGCAAGCAAAGCAATACATGTGCCCTGCTTACTGGGCACGTTGATTTAGCCAGATCTGCAAGTGGTTCACCTTGTGAATTAAACATTTTGCTGGTGCACGGGTTTACGTTGTGGATGAGGCACTTTCCCGGTGCTGAATATGAACGCTTGCATGCGGTTTCTAATGTAAACCACGCAGTAGCGAGCTAACAAACCTTATGCGGTAGTTGGCGGAACGAGATGCACACTTTGCTTTCTCGTACAGCCTTGACAACGTAGTTAATGCAAATTTGACGCCGAACATAAAGGAAGTCTAGCCAGCGCACGCTTCCGACAGGGGCCGGCCAGAAAATCACATGCGATACAGAGTGATGAACGCTGGAGACTGTTTCACACACAGCGACTACAGGAACTGTGCGAAAAAATCGGGACAGCCGACACGGCGGTTTGTTCGTTGTTTAACGATTGTCGGTGAGAAACACATCCCACGAGCGATTGCTTTGCAATTTTGTTGATCAAAAGTTTCTTGAACGAAGCCCGAGACATTTAAAGCCATCGTAACGACGCTGCGACTTGATTCTAGCTTGGTGGAGCCAGGGGCGGATGCAGGAATTTCCTGAGGGGAGGGGGGGGGGGGGGTCAGGCTTTGGTCAGCGTACCATATGTTTAGGAACCCCCCCCCTCTCCTTCGTTTTACGCCCTAAATTTTACACATGCAGAAATCAAGAGGCGGGTCAGGACATCCGGACCCCCCTCTAAATCCGCCCCTGGGTGGAACCCAGTAGCAGGGCCGCTGCGACGGTGCAACTGTGCTTTCAGTCGCAGGGTGGCAAAAATCGCACCGATTTGGAAAAACATTGCAGCACGTGAAACACGCTTACTTCTAAGAAGCTTTCCTGTCTACCTGCTCTGATTGGGAGTGAAACTACAAGCGTGAGCGCACGCTTTGGAGAAGGACGCCTAAAGTCCTAGCTGTACTGCGTGCATGCATGTGCTCACGAGCTCGGCAGGTACGTTCAGGGCCACGGAGCTCGGAACTGGGCCACTGGTCCTCAGTGTCATTCCGTGAAACGTGGGCGTTCGCTAAAACGTCAATCGATCAAGTGAATGCCTCCCCATGTACTGGCCACACCAATGAACCATGAGTTGGTTGTACACACCCAGCTAAGCCTACTCTCTAACGGCCCCAGCAGCTCTATCTTGATTGTGCTTAACTCACGTGGTTCGTGACAATTTATTTTCCAAACAGGGGCCGGAAAGCTGCCGAGCCATATGATCTACAGGTGTGTTATAGAGCCACCTGTGCATTTCCCGTGGCCGGCCGATTTGCCTTTCAGCTTTTTCCGTGTGAGATTCAGATTGATAGATATTTATTTATTTATACGTTAAGGTACACGCTGTTGCAATCAAAAGTTCATCGGGAAATATTCGTTAGTCTTCGTAGCATTTCACGTGATGAAAGGTTGATCGGGGAAACGTGCTTCGATAAAACGGTTGTCGATGAAACGATGCGGACCCTCACCAGAAGTTCACTCCGAAGCGTTTACGCTAAAAAGCACAGAAACAGAAGGGCGACCACTCTGTCGTTCAGGTTCTGTTTCTACCTCCGAGGTGCAAACTACAGGGTGCAAACTACAGTGGTTCTAACACTAGGTCATAAAGATACTTTTTTTTGTCCTTTCTTCACATTGCAGAACTGCGGAGCAAAGATAGATATTTATTTGTACATTTAAATGTACAAATATGCGTTTAAATACTTTAAACGCGTACTGAAAGATACCTGGCATTTCTAATCTCTACATTGTAAGGTGCTTCAGCAGTTGACATTTTTATGCTCTGAAGGAGCGAAAAAAATTAGCAATACGTTGACATTTTTGTGCTAAAGTAAAGCACACGATGCTCTAAAAAAAGTAAGCGTCTGGCAACACTGGTGTCAAACATTCTGGTCTAACCGTCCAATCCAATCCAATCCAGGAGTGTTTTGCACGCAAGGTTAGAAGTTTTGCACGTGTGTACCTACTACCTTGTCTTTTGTCAATTTATCATCCTTCATCTCGGTAATTCTTGACGGCACTTTCTGTTTGCAATAATGAGCCACCTTTTAGTTAGATGGATAAATACCGGAAAGACTCGCGTGTATGATGCAGTTAGCTTAAGAGACTTGGTAGATACTAATATAGGCGCATTAATTTTGCAAAATTCAAGGGATTCGAATATATTCAACAAAGAAGCACAAGTCAGGTGGGATGGAGAAAAACACCCAGCGAAGATCGTGGCTATCGGTAAGTTTGCTCCGATTCTTTACTAAATTAAGTTGTAATCCTCATAATTTGTTAGCCTTCAATTTCAATTTTTCTCTTTCAAATCAACAGGCAGCCCCGCGCAGATGAAAAAGAAATGCAAGCTAATGATCAAAGGAGCTTGCAATGGAGACGGTGACCAGGTAGTACATATGCACGTCACTCATATCTGTCAGATATTTGCTTTGATGTTAGCGGGTTTCGAGTCCCACCAGAAAGAGAGAGGGAGGGAGGATAAAAGCGCGTCTTCCTAATCCAAATATTGTCCAAACTTTGAAAAAAAAGCAACAAGAATAGCGTTTTTTTTTTACAATGTGCAATTATGTTGCATTATGAGTTTTTATTTACTATGCTATTGCTCCACTTTGATGCTAGAAGCATTTCCAGTGCCTTTCTGCCAAAGCCAAGCTGTGGCGAAAAAAAAGAAAAACGGTGAATTATCACTTTATAACCTCAGTGCTGGTAATTTCAGTTTCAATAGGTGGTATTCACTGAGCCTGCAGGTTCGATTTTGCCAGGGAGCGCCACTGTCGATCCGCCATCTTTGAGGTCGCGGCAGTCGCGGTTTGACGTCGACTAGCTTGGGTATGCGGTCGTCCGTTGGTAGTGTGAGCTAATCTAATATCGTTGAAGAAGCTTCGTTGAACAGAAAAGAGAAAACAGTTTGGGCCGTTTTAATTCCTTTGTTGCCGCCGAGTACCGTGTGTAAAGGCTGAACCGCATGTAAGCAATTTAGTGAGCGACGAGACGAGCGACGGCACAATTCGACGACGACCCGCTTCGCTGTCGCTCGGTCACTCGTGCGACGAGGCAAACAACATGAAAGCAACGGGAGCAAGCGACCAAGGTGTTGAGCGACGATTTCTAGAAATCTAAAAACCGAACGACGCGACGAGCGAGCGTGAGAAATCGCCAACGCTCGTCGCCGACCTCCGCCGCTGTCACCGTCGCTCGCTAAATCGCTTATATGCAGTTCACCCTTCACTGTCGCTCGTCGCGTAGCTCGGTTTTTGGATTTCTAGAAAACTTGGCGCTCAACGCCTTGGTTGTTTTGCTTCCGTCGCTTTCATGCGGTTTGCCTCGTCGCGCGAGTGACCGAGCGACAGCGAAGCGGGTCGCCGTCGCCAAATCGCTTACGTGCGATTTTAAATCATTCGGGCTACTGAAAAATGTGCCGCATTTTTCATTAGCTGCGCACTCGGTGAGCCGCACGGTATGTTTCTGCACAGGAACGAACGCCGAAGGCACGACGCACGACACGTAGGTGATGGAGCAACACGGTTACACGGCCGTAGTGCAGAAAATTCGCTGGAGAAAAAAACCCATAAAGAAACTAGCAAAACAAAACAAAGAGTAATCACACCGTGCTACAAAAGCACAGAAGTAGAAAAATCACAGTTCTTGCGAAAGAACTACCGCCGTGGGCACGGCGCGAGACACGGAGCGCTGCATGGAGCCGATGGAGCAACGCGGCCGCTGTGGCCAAGTCAGATAGCGACAAAAACGAACGAAAACACACAAAACATATTCCTACGGCGCTTCCAAAGCACCAAAGTATAAGAATAACCCCTAGTTTCGGTCAAAAAGACCCCATAAAGTTGCAAACTGCTGCTAAACCACGCTGAAATGTCATGCCAGACGGCACCCGACACCTACGTGGGATATAAAGAGACCTCGAAGATGGCGACCGTAATGGCCGATGCCAGCGCACCTAGCGAGTGACGTCAAGTGAATGTCGCCTATAATCTCAGGTTGAGAACTATACTTCGTTTCAGCTGAAGTCCAGATGCAGCCGATGCTACAAGCGCGAGCTCCGGGCTTTCAGGGTCGCTGCCAAGCATGCGCGCTTGTCCCGTGCAAGCACTGTTCAGGGCCACATGCTCATGATTGTAGCCTCGGCTGTATCTGGACTTAAGCTGAAACGAAGTAGAGTAAAAGTTTGTGCTGTAATGAACCATACGAAAAAATTCCCAGTGTGCACAGTGCTACTCTTGGGTACCATCAGGTTAGAATGAAATACGAACAGCAGAGTGTGTGGCCAATGACACAAGCTGTGCCTCCTGTAGGCTTCTGTAAACTGATAAAACAGGTAAAACTGCGTGTTGGAGTGTAGGGCGCTGCATTGGTGGGCTCCCCACTCCAATGGCTTTGACCCTTGCCCAGCACAACCCAAGCTTCTATGCTGTGCCGATGGTGCGCTGGAAATTCCGTCATAGCTTAGAGGTTGCTGCGGGCGTAGAACTGCCCGCTTAAATCGTCCGTCAGGCCGAACAAGTGTCAGCCATCCTGCGCACTTGGGGAAAACGGATGGGCCCGTGTTTCCTCCCGGTGGACTTCCTGGGTGACGAGGTCTATGGCTGTCTTTCAAAGAAGCCATTCTGCGCAGAACAAAGTGTTGAAACAACACACAACGAACAAATACTCTGCCGCAGATTGGGGTAGTGGCCGTAGCCTCCAGTGCAAAATTGCTTGCCGACGGGTTCGTGTACCGTGCCGGCTAACTCGGCGAGTCCGCATTCCGGAGCTCGCTCGTGTTTCGCCAGGAACAGGAAAACTTCTGTGTCCTACAACAACCTCATGTTAATCATCTTCCCCATTGTGACGGTAGTATCCCTTTGAGTCAGCGATGTGAACCGGGCCAGACTCCTCGTTTTTATCTCGCCGAGTAAGTCTAGAAGTAAGACACATCGCTCGCGTCTTTATTGCGTTCGGGCCCCCTCACCTCGTAGCAATCGATGCGGCAAAACCACAAGCTGCCTTTCTCAGAGGGTGAGTTTCCTTCAGGACTCGGTAAAGATGGTGTAAACCAAGTCCATCTGTTGCACAAGCGAAGGAATCCAAAGCCCGCGGTGGGATTGCCATATACCCTACCTGCGTTCCGCAACGGCCGCGTATACCGTGTGCGACTCGATGTAAGCATCCGCGTCCCGTTTTGTCCACGTGCATACGAGCTCTAGGGACTGATCGGTCCTCGGAGGGGGCGGCAGCTCAGCGAGCAAGCCCGCTTGAACCGTTCACGCCTTAAGGCAAGCTGGGCAGCTACAGACCCACCTAAATGTCTACCGCCTCATCCCTGACCACGTCGTGACGCGATATAACTAATGAAAAGTCTTGCTGTCACTGCCACGACCGGCCAGAATGAAGTTGGAAAAGTATCCTATAAATCTCCTTCATAGCTTTTTAGGAACGACCCCCCTGAAGGTAGAGGTGTTCCTCTGCCCTTCGTTGATGGTTGGGATGACGCGAAGCAAAAAGCCGTCTTGGCCGAGCAGATACAAATCGTAGTACTCATTAATCCGCCTGCCAGCGTTTATGGGCTCAGCTGCTATCCCCGCAATTTTTCCAACACCCGCTGACAAATCTGGTCCGCCAGCGTTCCCGGTGTCAACTGCTATTCCCGCAATCTTCCCGACACCTGCTGACAATCTCATCCGTCAGCAGTTGAGTTTTGGGGTTTTTGTCAGCGGGTGGCGGAAATATTGTGGGAATAGCAGTTGACACCGGGAACCGGTGTCAACTGCTATTCCCAAAATATTTCCGACACCCGCTGACAAAAACCCAGCTGCACCCTGGGCCTCGACAAGCACTTGCTTGCTCACCACGTCACCCCAAGCCTAAATCCTAAATCTGTTTTTTCGTCTTAAATCCTAATAAAAACAAATCCTAAATCTGCAATGAGTTCTGGCTGTTTCCCCTCCTGCCAGTCGTTATCCTGCCTTCCAGCACACATGCGGTGCCACTCCTCTGCCTCCGAAGACGACTTTCTTACATCTTACCGACGCTACTCGCCACCACCCCAGTTGCATCACTTCATCCCAACCATTATTTGGGGGCGCTGGAGAGAGTGCGTCCTCAACCTCGTCATTCGAGTCCTTTCGGTTTTGACACGAGGAGACACCTGCTGAGCTCCGCTGTGAGACAAGTCGCCAAAATTCCAACAGACTTTGTCTCAACGGGCATCGTTAGCATTAGTGAACAATCCACTCAACGAATCCGTGGGACTCCGTGAAGACGACTATAAGCAGAGACATACTGACCGGGCCCCACGTTGGATGTGCCATTTGTGGTCTTCTTTTAGTGATCACGCTCTATAATAATCGCCCCCGATTGGTATGCGCTTCATTCATCTCCCAGGGAGTGACACGACACAATGAGACGACAGCGAATGGGTTTACTGTACTTCCCTGTTGCCCGTCGTTCAGAGCCGGCAGTCTGGGTCTGCCGACCCTGGTTGTAGCCCTTAGTTCAGAGCTCGCAGTCGGAGTCCGTGTCCAGGCCTGCGAATCGTCATTCCCACGCCAGCGCTGCGTTGGCCAGCTGTTCTGGGCTATCATAGCCCGAGTCTCGCTGCGGACACTCCGGGATCGTCATGGCCCAGGTTGGTATGGCCAGAGCTCGCCGGTCCTAGTTGGAACCCCGCTCGTGGACCGCTCCGGGGATTGCCATGGGGCAGACCAACCAGACCGGCTCCGTCATTCCTGCCCTGCCCCAGCCTCGCGTGGCACGCTCTGTCTGGCGCCAGCTCGTGTCTTCTCAGCCGACCGCCTGTCACGTGCCCTCCGCCCCGTCTTCCACCCTCGTCTCCTACAACATGTGTATTTGTAAAGCATGACCGCAGCGTCCTGCTCTCTCGTAACTTGTGCAGTACATTTTTTGCTGTAATGTACGTTGTGATTTTCTTGTGAACAGTATAGCAGAAACTGTATGACATTTGAGGCAGGAGAACAAGAGGGAACCTAAGATGGCTGCTGACACCTAAGTGAAGTCAATTACTCGGCAAACTTTTATATATCAGCTCCCAGCGTGTGGCGCTGGGATTGGCAAAATGCAGGTACACCAGCTTCCGCAGTCACCAAACCTTTTGGCAAAATTCAGTAACTTTATCATTGACAAGTCACATTTTGCTGGCAGTTTGTTTGTGCACGGAAGACCTGGGGAGCTTGATTAACAGCAGTTATCACAACCACGCAGATGTCCTTGTGAAGGACTGAGAGTGCATGGCTCCTGCAAAATAGTGAAACAGCATGGATGGGAAATAACATGTATATTGCCAGAGAGCCTCTGTGCAAAAAGATATAATGAACAGAAAGTGAACACGAATGTTGCAACCGACAAAGGCAAATGCCTCAACCCCAATGTGTAAGAAAAAAAATTCTGCACAAGTTCGGAGGGAGCATGACGCTGCAATCATGTTCCACTGACACTCGCACGCAGCAAGCAGCTTGCTCCGCTGCAAGCGGCAAGCTTCGTCATGTGGCTCCTGCCGAGCCAAGGAGAGTGGCTGTGCAGCGTCGAAGCTTGGGTTCTGCTGGGCGAGGGTCAAACACACCGGAGTACGACGCACGCCCTTGCACCGTGCTACTCTCCACCCCACAGTTTATCAGTTTCCAAAGGCCTCCAGGAGGTGCAGCATGTGTTGACGGCCACGCGCTCCGATGTTCGCTTTTCATTCGAACCCGATAGTACCTGCATGTCAATCTGGACGTATGCTTGGATTCCCCAAAGTGAACATTCTGTACACGTAAGCAAAATAATGTGCTTTTTAATTTGCTGTGGTTGCTCCACATCAATATTTATGGTTAAAAAGGAAGAAGGGCTAGCGGATCAGCAGGACAAATTAATTTTTGGAACAATTTATCTGCAGGGTGTATTCAGGTGCGGCTTAGGAGAGAGGTGTTCTGGGAACAGCACCACATGTGTGTCTGCGATGGCAGACAGCTACGCCGCCGTGCAGCCCCACTGCTCAGCGATTCTTCCTGTGACACCCCGCACGAGCAATGGACGCTCTACGCAGCTGCGGTATTACGGCGCAGTGTGTAGTTGCGGCAACATGACAATGTTGTTTTCGGCAAGAAGTTCTTCACCGCTGGGCCGTTTTGGTGGACAGCAGACTGGAATGCAGACGCTACGAGTAGATGGATCTGCAGCATCAATCTGTTTGGTATACCGCCGAAATATCTCGTCCAAGACAGCAAGCTGCAGCCGCAGGTGAAAATGACTGACACCCAGGTTTACCTGATTGTAAGGACAGGTTTTGTCCCGCGCAAGCAATTCTTTTAAACGCTCGTAACCTCTAGTAGGTCTCAAACTCATTCAAGTGCAGGGCCAGATTGCTCACCCCAAAAGACGAAGGCCAATGCCCCCCTCTTCTCCGCTAGTCTCCTTTGGGGCAATGCTATTTTGGACAAACTATAAACAAACCGCAATGTTGTTTCACGGTGCAAACGTCGATTGTCCCAGTAACACCCATAGAGTTTCTAGAGAAGGAACCTTGTAGCTTGCTACTTTTTGTAGAGCTCACCGTTTTGCCATCTTTAGCTTTCATCTGCATATATGACTACATTGGGCCCACGCCTGATGTTATAAGAAGATTTAAAATACGAACGTACTGGCAGTTTTTAATAGATCGAGGACAAGCACGACGTGCTTGACCCGTCGCACATATCAATAGGCTAAACAGGCATTAAAAAATATCTTCGTACGGCAGTTTTTTTCTTTCCTCGGGATTATTATTGCAGCATTATAAGAAAATACTTCCATTTTAAATGTATTTCTGTCAGCTAGAAGTCCGAGCTCATAGCTTTATCTTCGGCAGTTGCTCATGCTGAGCAAAAGTTTGTGCAGCCGAGGTGCGTCCCTGAGCAAAGAGCTCGCTTTTGTTGCCTAGTAAGGGTAGTGCAGGGTGTAAGATAGACAGGTGGGGAAACGGCCCATAGAAGCCTACCGCAGCGCCGTGACCGGATTGTGTACTCGTCTGCTCGCGGGTACCCCGATTTGCGACAGATGGCGCTGCGGCGAGAAGAAAAAATCGGAATCGGATTTGCATGGAACTCTATGGGAGAGTGCGCAAAATAAACCGAGAGCACGACAGTCCTTCATTGAAAATCCACGAGAAACCACCTGCGCAAGTTTAGCCGGTCGCCACCGGTCGCCCACCCGGGAGTGAGAGTTCGCGGTGCTCCACATAGATGGCGCCACAGAAAAAGAGAAACCGAGGGGGACACAATCCGGTCGCTCATTTGGCTCTCGTTCCCCACCTGTCTATCTTACACCCTGGGGTAGTGCCGTTCCGGTTGACTTGCATGAGAAAGGGCCGAGAAGCAAATATTTAGGCGAAGTAGTACTCCGTTCGAAAGAAAACAGAATAGTACAAAATGTGTGAGCAGGTTATATGAGCAGAGCTCTTTTTAAAGCGAAAATGAATCGACAATATGGGACTATTATTAATGGCGCTCCAGGCATTGGAACGGGGGCTCGAATCCGCGGGAGGCTTGCGGGCCGCATCCCAGGGAGTCGCGGGCCGCGTGTTTGAGACCCCTGCTCTAGTGGATGGGTTCAGGAGTCGTCAGAGAAAGCAGTGAGTGCAAAGAGCGCGATCGTCGTCTCGCAGGGAGGTTGACTTATGATGATTTACTTCTAGAATGCGAATCTTTCTCTGACATGTCCAACTACAGAGTGTGCTCTGTTTTGGGGTCTGCATCGGCGCAGTTTGCTTTTGGCAGACATTAATTTTATTTGACATGTTTCAAAAGCGGGCTAGGCCTGTCTTTCTGGTCAAGTTCAGTCGCGATTAAGGATTTCCAACATACCTGTATGCGAGCTTTTTACCGGAGGAGCAGTGGCAAACCAGCATGGAAAGAAATGATCCCATTCATGAGCATGTTTTCTTTTGAGTCATAGCAATCTCCAAGCTCTTTGGCTGGCGGTGATAAAAACAGCTGCATGACGTATCCCACTTGCGCTGCGAGGAGTTGAGTGTATCATGCTATTGAGTGCTGCACGGTTCTTAGAGAGGCACTGAAGTGTGTTTTGAGATCCTCGTTTTAAGGTCATAACTCAATCTTCGAGCTCTGAGCATCCTAAAAAACCCGAAATTACATTCATGCGTGGCCGATTTGCATAATAAAAAGTAATAACAGTTCTCAACACTTACCGTTAGTGCAGAATGACAGATGGCGCTACCGAACCTTCTTGAATATAGTCGACCGGCGCTCGTCAGCCACTGCAAGCGATGGGTTCCCACGTGGACGAGTGGCAGACCAGTCCCGCTCGTCCACGTCGGAACCCATCGGTTGCGAGTGACTGACGAGCGACGTCCGTCGTTCGACCATATTCAGCAAGGTTCGGTAGCGCCATCTTTCATTCTGCGCCAACAGTAACTGTTGGGACCTTTTACCGCTTTTCTAATACGCAAATTGATCGCGCATGAATGTAATTTTGAGTTTCTAGGATGCTTAGAGCTCGTAGGTTGAGTTATGACCATAAAAAGAGGATCTCAAAACGCACTTTAGTGCCCTATAAAGGGAAAGATTAACCTTCTAAAAGTAAGTCAAGCAAAGATGTGCACATATTCCGGAATCGTTGGGGCATCATAAGCCTGCCTCACTTGCGAGACTACAATCGCGCTCCCTGCATTCACTGCTTTCATTGACTCCTGGACCCATCCACTTGTGGTTATGGGCGTCCAAAGGGCTTGCTTGCGAGTGACAAAATTTGTCCTTGGGGTGAGGTAAACCTGGATGTCTGTCATTTTCACCTGCGGCTGCAGCTTGCTGTCTAGGATGAGATCTTATGGCGGTGGACCGAACGAATCCACACCACAGATTTCAACCTTTTCCTCGTAGTGTCCGTATTCCCGTTCACTGTCTGCCATAAGAGCCCAACAGTAAAGAACCACTTACCGAAAACAACACTGTCATGGTGCCGCAGCTATACACTGCACCGTAACACCGCAGCTGCGTAGAGTGTCCGTTGCTTGTGTGGGATCTCACCGGATGAACTGCTGGGCAGTGCAGGCCAGGCACAGCTGTCCACTATCGCATACACACAGATGGCGCTGCTCCCAGAATGCACCACTTATAAGCCGCGCATGAGACACCTTATGTGAAGGTTATTTTTTATTTTTCAGGTCGAGTATTGCGAGAACTGTGCTGCACTAGAGCAAGAGAAGAAATCCCTCAAGAGTGACATCGATCACCTCCAGGAGGAAAATGCGAGACTAAAGGCCACTGTGGACTACGTGACTTCACAAAGAGATGTAGTTGATGGTAAGTAATGCTCTGCTTGTGCAAGTTAACTCGAGCGGGACACCTGCTAACGTGGGATATTTTACATGTAGTGACTACAGGGCAATGTGAACACTGGCTGTCTATGTTTAATCTGTGCTAATCGGAAAAGGGCGGTAATTAAAACCTGACAGAAGCTGCCCTCTGGTGCATCCAGTTCCTCAAGTCGGATACCAATCTAATTCATTTGTGGTGTTGCAGTAAACAACCAGGCATGCAGCAGACATTTGATGTACAGGGGACAGCCAATTGATACTTTAGGCCCATGTTACAAGTGAAAAAGCAAAAACAAAAAAACAAACAAAATACTAACCATCAGAGCATTAAAAAAATATGCTTTTTGTGTGAGGTGCATAAGAATATTAGGTGCCGTAGAGCACCAGCCTCTGGCTGGAACTCCTTTCTTACCTTTTTGTGTAACTTTTAGCCCTTTCGAAATGCATTGCAAAATGACCTAACCATGCACCCAATCTTCGAACACTGCCGTGTCCTTCTGCTATAGTCACCGTCACCATGGCAATGGATCGCTACTTGAATGGACGCATGCCGGCACTATTCTCCCAGCTGTTCTTTGCTGAAATCACTGCTTGTCAACTTTGGTTGCTGGTTTGCCTTGCTTGGAGAATCTGGTGGCCATGGTTCATTCTATAGACCAACATGCGGCTCTGATGTCGTGCCTCTGCGGTGGCGTTGTTGTCGCCACGGCACATGTGCAGAAGCTTCAGCTCACGCGAATCTGGTTTCTGCGCTCGCACAGTGCCCACACCTGGTGTGGGCAAATGCGGGCTTGTATGTAAACAGCGTGTCGGTTTATAAGCACGGCTCCCTGACAGGCTGCGCTACGCTCGGTTGCCCCCTGCTTTGCTACGCTCTGCTCGGGGAGTTTGGTATAATCACAGCCTTGAGCTTGTGTCTAGCCTCGTCAGAACCACCAAAGGTCAGGAGCTAGGCTACAGTATCAAGTGAAAACTAAAAGAGAACGCTGGCAGCCGATGTGATCGCTTCCATCTGAGGCCCGCCGTCTGCTATAATCACGACTTCGTTTTTCTCAGACGGTGGTCGACCAAATGGTGTTAAGGCGCTGTTATACTTCGACGTATGGCGCGCGCAAGCGAGCACTGTCTGAAGTCTGTTCCATTATGTTGGTTGCACCGTGGATGTCAGAAACCTATTCTGTCTACACTTCAACCTTTCCAATGGCGTGTTGCTACCAGGAGCATGCGCAAAACGCTACATCGAGCGTGCACATTTTTTGTTCCTACGAAGCGCCGGTGTCTGGCCTCTGGCGAACGCGCACACAATGCATGCTGGGAGGTTGATCCTGTGGTTTTGGCGTGGCCGGCGCGAGATGGCTACACTCACATTCCGCGCTGGCGTCACCCATGCACGCCAAATGCTGCCAGTCCTGTCGACTGCGTCAGGGCTTTGGACTCTGGAGTGGCTGGCTTTCACCAACGCAACGTCGCCATGCCGCGTGCGCTCCCCCGTCTGTTTTGATGGAGTATAACAGTGCCTTTAATGATTGGAGGCTTTGGATGCTTGGCTCCTGCGTGCATACATTTGGCAAACTCCTTGTTGCCATGATAACGGTAGCATAGCAGACATACTTTATAGTGCGGAAGATTACGGTGTTGTTTTGGGATCCGGGGCATTCTCAGGCTGCTTATTGAGCCGAGAACTGAATTTCTTTAATGCCCATTATTTTAATGGGCCTTACACGAAAAACCGGTTTTTAGTTTTCTTTCATATTGTGTTTTGAAAACTTGGTAAAGTATCAGTGTGCTAAGGAACGTCGGTCTGAGTGCACAGGGGAGCGCTGACTAGAGCGCTAAAAATCCCACATGCAGTGCTTGTTGCATCATAAGCTGTCTGGACCGAAGTTGCAACGAACCACTATAATTTCTTCAATTTTGGGGGGCTAGACCTGTTGTCAGGTGCCATCAGGACACCTGTGCTACAGGTCTAGGACGAGTTACCCTAAACAAAATAAACCAAAAAATGGTTTGGGGGCTTTGCTTTCCTGGAGAGGCAAGCACAGACAAGTCAGTGCCAAGGTAGTGAAGGCCGGTCAACCAGAGTAAGGCAGCAGTGCACCAACAAAAACTGTTAGCCCAAGATACACTGTAAGTGTGCGGCTTATTAATGCTGCAAATCTTCCCTTTCATCTGCATAAATTCGTGGCCGGTCATACTGATCTTGCTCCCAATGGCCTATCGTGCCAGGGATGGCCCATGTCGGATTGTTATCGCTTCGGCCAGCTTGTTAAGCTGTACTAGCTCATTGTGTCCCCTGCTACGTAAGGGAACCTTAAAAAGCTTTTGAAACGGGAAAATTTTTTTTACATGCTAGGTGCTAAATGGTGTGTCAGAAGATCCCCAAACAGTTGTTTCACTCTAGAGTTCTGCAGTTCTTATTTTTATTATTATGGAAATACAAAGTCCGATTCAAAATGCCCGCCAGTTCAGTGTGACCTAACATTGCACCACAAAATGTCGGGGTGGTCAGAAGGAAGGAATCGACCGACGTCGCTAAAAGTGGGTTTGCCGGAAGTCACGCGAGTTTAACTTCACATGCTCTTCGCGACCGCATCAAAGACTTGTTTTATTTTTGTTATTTTGGTCTCCTCCACGAGCGATTGTAGAAAACAGTTTCAGTTAAACTGGCGGGCACTTTGAGTAGGACTTCATATTTCTGTTTTTTATGGAAAAACTGCACGACTCTAGAGTGAAACAATTTTTTGGTGATGTCCTGGTACACCATTCTAATGCCTAGCATGAAAAATGTTTTTTTTTACATGTCAGGTTTCTTGTAGGAGTCATGAAACTATTTTTTTTTACTTTCACTAAACACCACATAGAATTGCTCTATAACAATAAAAACTGAATAAACGAGCCTTAGTTTTTCATTCTAGGCAATAGCTATTTCCAAAATTAAATTGAAAAATATGAGCATCTTTAATTCCCTCAACTTGGAGCCAAAACAAGCGGCCACGGGGCCTGGTGCCTATCTCATGCAGCCAACATTAATCAAAGCCACGCGCTGAGGCTCGCAAATTGGAGGACGCAGCTCCAGGCATTGTTAGAGTTCGGCTATTCTTGTCACCGCAGTCATTGGACACAAGTCACTACGCGAGTGTTCGCCGAGGCATTGATTCTTGCAAGCCAAAGTCAAGTGCTCACGCAGTGCTCGTGTCTAATATGTGAGCCGCACTCGACTGTCGTCAGGATGGTAATTTTGCTCCTACAATTACATATCAAGCTTTGTAAAGGCAAGACTGAAAGAAATAGACCCCTTTTATTGTCGCAATTTCACCGCAATAAAGAAGCTTCTGAATCAGTGGCAGTTCGTGCGAGTATATTTGGGCCAGAGTAGGACCAGTATGCCTCTGCAACATCATGAACATTCCAACCCGATATTGTTTCATGACGCCTTCAAAGAACTCCGCAAATTTTTCATATTCACAGATGTGCTTCGAACTCGGCTCAGGACATCAATAGACACAGCTGAATTAGTAGGTCGAATATAATGTCGAACACAGCTCAATTAGTAACCCAAATTTTATGTCAAAATGCCACTTTGTTGCCATGTCATTGAATTTTCTGATGTCACCCGTTTTTCAAACTGAAAATCTCTACTGACTACATTAAAAAAAGGATGTTGGCTATGGAAACAGTGTCACAGTTTGGGCTGTAGAACTTGTTTCCAGCTGGGTACAAGAAGTTTGGTGGTGTGAAATTTATGCCAAAGACGACGCTTTCTCCAGCATGCAGAGATGACACTCTCTCCGCCTGTGACGTCATGCCATTGGAAAGGGCGGTAACATTTAAAGTTGGTTTTGGCATTGCGACTTTCCTAATAACTAATATTAATTTTGAGATAATAGATACTGTCTGCAAAGAGTAAAGCAAAAGTATTCAGAAATAGCAGTTGTCTGGATAGCTAAGACATTGGCCAATTTCCTTTTAAAAACCATTGCACCTTGTGCACCTTACAAAGTTCGAATACCTGAAATGGGGCATGCAATGTCATTTTACATCTGCTCACTTGCGCGGTCACTCTCAGGTGGTGTGCTTAATGCAAAAATTCTGGAAACACGACAGAGCAGGCCACGGAGAGCATACTGCTGCCGCAAAAATGGGCTTTGATGTGAAATAAAAAAAGATGTCCAAGCCAATTTGCACTTTCAAATGCCATTAAATGCAGCCCATGGCTTACATCTTTCTAGAAATGGGACAGTAAGCCACTTATTGATTAAAACCATATCATTAAGCATAATATTTAAAATTGCTAAATATTAGTTAACAATTACTTAGCTGGATAATATTAATCTTCCTAAATGGACATTTTGGGAGTACCAATGAGACACTAACATTTCTTTGTGTGACACATAGTTTTCATAGAAATTATTTATCCAGGATTCCATGAAACAGCCATATACCGTAAAGTCCCAAGAGATGCCCCACCCTCGAAAGATAGCCCACCCCTATTTTTGGTTTGATTCGCTATATTTTTTTAAACACCAAAAGATAGCCCACTCCTAGTAATAGCAGTGCTGGGATCAATGACGGCCTCAGCGTAAATGCGGCTAGTTCGCTATGACGGGATATAAGCGAACGTTGCTGACTGGGAAGTACAGTCGCCTTTGCTTTGTTGCCCCTCGCCACCATAACAAGCTTGGAGGGGACACAACCTAAAAATAGCAAATTGTTATGCTTTTCTTCATTGTACACTGAAAGTTAGCCCACTCCATGTTTCCACCCGATTTTCTCTTGATGTTTGGTAGGCTATCTCGGGATTTGACGGTAGTTTGGACGTGTCACTTTTGTTTCAATGTCTGTCGGGAAATTTCATACAGATAATACATAAATTGTATTAAAGCAAGGCACTTAAGTGCAAACAGCATTGTGTTGCATGTACCTGCATTTCTGTAATATGCTGCTATAGCCTTTTATTTGTGTTTGATTTATCTATTTTCTAATGTCCCATAGCTGACGAGTGCGGTCCAGGACCTAAAGAACCTTCATGAAGAGATGGAGGAGCCTCGGGAGCAGAGAGTGCCTGAAAACCCTGGAGCCCAGGCAGAGGTATGTGAAAGTTCTTGAATATTTTGTGCAGAAATGTTATTGATAATGAACCCCTTGCAAAAACTCTAAAATGCGGTGCGTGAGGCACTGTGACACACATCTTTGCCTCCTCCCTTGCTCCCGCTCCCCCGGCACAGGAAAGAGCTACTGTTTCGAAATGGGTTTCGTTTTGAACGGCTTCTCTGAATATTTTGTCCAAATGTACTTCTGTTG
The DNA here is from genome assembly GCA_037355805.1 of Ixodes ricinus. NCBI lineage: Eukaryota > Metazoa > Arthropoda > Arachnida > Ixodida > Ixodidae > Ixodes > Ixodes ricinus. The sequence goes on along the minus strand of JAZHYW010001994.1, from coordinate 36,853 downwards.
TGCCATGTAAACTATTTGTTTTGAAGTGGGAAAGTGATTTTTTTGGCAGGTCAGTTTATGAAATTCAGTGTGGACATTCTCAACGAAACTGATGGAAATGGTAAAGTTTCTATCAGTTTTGTAGGGAATGTCCCCCAATTTTAATTTTAAAGGAAAAAGTATATTTGCTACATTTTACAGTCTCTGATCCAGGTTTGTATGAATGCTGAGCGAGCTTCGCATTCGTACATGGTTGTTGCAGCAAATGCCAGATTGTGTGCAAGAAAGATCCCGAGCTTCACAACATCTAGATTCTGAGCACCTGCTCAACCAAATACTTTCATATGCTAACAAAAATGGTCAAGTAAAAAAAAATTATAGGAAGATTTATTGGTGGATTCTTAGAAAATGTGTTAGCATGACCCTTGGGAGACGCTAAGGCTGACCCCTTCACTTTTCTGTATTGGCTTTCACTTTTGCTTCCTTTATTATTTGCTGCACCTTTTTGGCTTCGTTATGGGGTCAGCGTGAGCATTTCCCAAAAGGGGATATGTGTGGCGTTTCCCGAGGGTCATGCTAACACCTAAGGATCCGGCAATGGATCTTCCTTTATTTTCTTTTGCTGCCTACTTGGACCAGCACTAGTACTTGGTTCTCCCTCCAATTTGTAGCACAAATCAAGGCATACTCGCTCCGCACACCTGCAACTTCAGACTCGCCCCCGCATCTCCCGCCCTGTGACGACACCTTCCTCTCGCCTTTGTTCTTCACTACTCTTCTCCTCTCTATACGGTGCTCTTTCCTTTCCTCTGTTTTGTCTACAGACGAACACCGTCAGCTTTTTCTTGTCATGTGGGTATTAATGCTAACGCATTAATAAAGCACCTCCAGTGTATGGTGTAGGATGGCACTGGAGTGTGGAGATCTAACCATTCATGCAATTTCAGAGGTAAAACATCATCTGCTCAGGATGAAGGAATGTGAAATAATGCTTCGTTTAGATCACGCTTTGCACAAGATCTTGCAACATTTTTCTGGACGGGTCGATCGATGCCGTGCCACTCGCTCTTTGGGCAAAAAGTTCCCTGAGTGCACTGTATGGATTGTTGCATGCCGGGATATATGGAAGTGGTCAAAGCGACAGTGGTGTTGATGTTAGAATTTGCTTCAATAGGTGCTTTTTATTAAAGCATCAGATTTTGAAGGATGGAATTCACTCTGATTACTTACAGGGCAACGAAGACGAAGAAGGTTTGGGGGCATCAAGGTCAGCAGGGCATTGCTGCTCCTTCTACACATCGGTGCCACAAAATCACCTACGGTTTATGCCCGGGAGCTTCTAAGGTTGGTTTTCAGCGCGGAAGAGCTAGTGGGAAAATCGATCACGGCCAAGCAATCCAACGCACACAAGGACAAACCGGCCAAGCCACGGCTTGACCCAGTCCGGATAAATGCTCTAATAAGTGAGTATGAATATCTGCAAGTTGTGTTATAGAAAGTGAGAGAATGCATTCAGCAAAATAAGTTTCAAAATTTTGACTTACATAAATCTTGAGGTTGAATCGAGAACAGTATACTCAAGTGAAATCTCCTGCATACATGGAACACTGCAAAGCTGATTTCTTGATTTTTGTCTTCTCATGACTGCTACTTCTGCTAAATGAAACAGCTTTGTCTGTTTTCTTGAGGGTCCACTTGAACACTACATGTATGGAAAACCTGCATTTACCTTTGGATATTGCTAGCTGTCAAAATGGTGGCTCTGTTAGCTTGCGCCAACCAGGTCCCACCTGGTTGGCAGCAAGCTAACAGAACCACCATTTAAGTCCCACCTTCCTATTATGAAAATTTACCATTTTTGTGGTATGATCTTGAACTATGGTTCTGCTCTTGATTAAGCCCCAGCCATATTTTCGTTGAATTAAGATTTTTTGTGGAATTATTCTTTTTTTTTGTTGGGGGGGGATGGGGGAGGGGTGAGCGGTAGGGGTAGGGGGGGGGCATGGCATGCTCTGTACTTTGCGGTAGGCTGACTGGACATGTTTTAGGCGTAGCATTGCCTCATGTTTAGAAATTACTTTCAAGTGCATTGCATATTTCTGACAACATAGTTTTGAAAACTTTCACTACTGTATTATCCCGAGAGATGACCCATCCCCAAACAACAGCTCATCCGAATTTCTGGCATATTTTTATCGCTAAAATTTAATTATCTTTTATACACTGAAAGTTAGCCTCCCTCCCCTTCCTCATTTGCATCTAGTAGGCTCTCAGTTTTACTAGGTGAACTGTTTGATAATGCCATGATCATTTATTTAGAGATTATCACCTCTTTTAAATTGAGCACTGCTCTATAGTCAGTGACAGGTTAGAAGTTTTCTGATTGGGGAGGAGGAAGCAGACAGAAGAGAGGAGGAGGTTTCTTCTCAAGAATTTTGTCCACTTCCTCCTCCCCTGCCTTCCTTTCCCTCTAAAACTTTTCTTAACCTGTAACTGACGAGTATGACTGAGGTAAGTGTAGAGTAGTTTTCTGTAAATATGGTACAAAATAACATGCATATTGTGGAAATTTTGTAAATGTTTGACCTTTAAAACAAACATTTACTGGCACTGGCTTGCGTGAGTTAAAAAAGTGCTGATGTCATATTTATGTCAGATGTGCTGTGCAGTGGTTGGTTTTGAAAGGCCATTTTAAGTAACAAACTCGGGGGAGGAGGAGATGAGGAGGTGGAGGAAGGGGGGGAGGGGAGGAGTGTGCTCAGTCTGTGTGAAATGACATAAGCTGCACGTGGCTTCATCTCTGTCACTTAGCAAATAAAATGCCAGTGATGATCTTTAAAAACTGGCAGACTACAGCCCACTTGCTTAACAAACTTGTGTGTCTATCTGAACAGCCATGTTCTAGTCTAGTAGTCTGCAATACTAATAAATAATGTTTGCATACTTTTTTTCTGGATAGTTTCAAATGCTTTCTTTTATTCCATTTTTAGTACTAGTAACATTGATTTTTAGACAGCACTTGAAAGATACTATCAAAATTCCTTGAGAACTATCATATGGTTAAACCACTTGTGGGACTGATGTTATGAGACGGAAAAGAACCTCCATACATCACTGACCGAGCCCATAACTAAATTGTCAACTGTTAAATAGAGCATTTTCCAATCTTTTAAAATCCATGCTCACAGGTAAATGTGTTTCTGAGATGCAAGTATTTTTTATATCTTCATGTCTGCATTTGCAGGTTACACCTGCATGAAGTTCAAGCTTCTCAAAGAAGGTCCAGTGAGGACGTCCTTGTCCTCGTTGCTAAACAAGGAGGCGAACAAGGAAAAATCTTGTGACTAAGTCTTTTTTTTATCCAGCAGTTCTTCAAATAAAGGTGACAAAAGTATTACTTGTGTTTGTTTTTGTTACCTGTATGTTTCATATATAGCGTATCATAGAAAGGCGAACCAGCACAGCTTTTCAAAACGGGTTTAGAATCCCACTTACCACCTTACAAGGAGCTATTGGTCAGTAAAGAAGCCCAAGGAAAAGGGGCAGCCAGCTAAGAGAACCTTAGGATGAGCCATACATGAATATACACAAATTATAGATGGTTAATGAAACCAAAGAAAAATCCACAGGCAGCTATATATTGCTGGCTAAATAGAGCCGCAGAGTGAGCCATAAAAGATTCTTTAGAAGACCATGCAAAAAACAATAGACGGCTAAAGCAACCAAAGGAAAATCTATTGACAGCTATAGACTGCTGGCTAAAGAAACCAAAGGAAAATCTATAGCCTGCTGGCTAAGGAAACCAAAGGAATCCCTATAGACGTCTATAGCGCACCGGCTAAAGAAAGCCATAGAAAAATTATAGCTAACCTGGTTGGCTTTATAGCCAACCAGTGATAAAGCCATAGGAAAAGCTAAAGACGCCCATATGAATGACCATAGAAAAAGCTAAAGACAGCCATAAAAAAGCTATAGCTGATTGGGCCAATTTTCTATAGCCGACCATAGAAAGGATTTTCTATAGCCGACCATAGGATATTTTTGTATGGGCACGCTCTTATTCACTCTCATTGGAGGGAGACAATGGTTAAACACAGAGACAGCCAACTTTTTGCGTATATCAACTACTCCTTACAAAAAGAGTTGGGCACCCTCTTGTCTTAACACGCAATGCCGGAACAACCTCAGGAGTAACGTAAACAAAAAAGTTGAGGTCGGCCAGTTCGCTAACTCTAAACGATCGTGTAAAAGGTTCGTCTCCGCCCACATTCCTAGATATTTTTAGATATATTTTGTAAGTTTTGGAAAAGTATATCACGATGAGATTTCACGGAAATTCCAAGCACACGTAAACACTTCTTATGAGTTGAAAAATACGAAATATTAATGTACGCCCCTTAGTTCAACTGAGGTGTATTGGCCTGGGCGGCAACTTTTCGCTACTGCCGAGGTTGCGGCCGCCGGCGATATGGATGCTTCAGGCTTCGCCATGTTACTGGGCGCTGAGACGAGCAGAGGCTGCCGCAGCGCCTGCATGAAGTGCGTCGGTGCTGCGCACAAACCGCCCTGTCTTGCCGTATATGAGGACAGTTTGGCCAGTTTATAATACCGCCGCCGTAACGCCCCCTTCCCGAGTGAGCCAATCAGCCCGCGGCGCAAAGCGAGAGGCATGAGCGCATGCGCGTGAACGCACGGCTGCTCCCAACGATGCGGGGGGTCGCCATTTTTATTCATTCGCCCAGTAGAATGCAAGAGATCGGCATCTAAACTTCAGTTATTTCCTTTTATATCGCTGGCCCTGGCAAGGAAATGATAAACTGTTATTCCTCGTTGGGTTAAAAAACTAAAAAATAAAATTTTATCGATGTCTGACTCAACACGTTTTTCCACGCGAAAAAGGAGTAAGCCCGTAACACACGACGCCTAGCTTTAACAGTGCTCTGTACGGAAAGCGTCTTGCGTCAAAATGGCGCTTGCCTCCACTTTGCTCCCTCTTCCTCTCTCACTCCTTCAGAGATCTCCTCCCTTCCCTCCCCTTTTTCCTCTCCCGCGCCTTTGTCGCGACAACCGCTAGCCAGACTCTCCCAATATGCGGATCTATCTCGCTGGTCAATGATGCCCCGCCTGGAGAGTCAGCGGCGGGAGTGCGAAGCTCTGCTCGGCGCGTGGTGAAATCACGTGTTCTCTTATCACCATCATCGCTCTTGCTGCGGGTATCAGTTGCCGAGGTTAGACCTCACAGCGTAACGTTAGGTATAACGTAGCGCAGCGCGCGTCCCCCCCCCCGCCCCCTCCTTTCGGCCCCCTCAAACGTCCTGTGCGTACCGGTGGTTGACATCTTTGGATTTCAAAGCTAATGCGCTTTGAGGACTAAGGTTGCCATCGTTGCTATGGAGCCACGGGACGCGTTGAAGTGGGGATTTAGATGCCGTTTACCGGCTTTACTCCATAAGGCAGTTAATGTTTTCGCATTAAACAGCGCGCCACCGGTGACTTCGGCTTTACCCCGTTCAGTGGTGTGAAAGCCGAGTGCGGTGTTTATTGAGATACGGTCCCTGCACGAAGGAACGGGATGCGCTGAACCAGGTGGTCGGAGAAATCACGCGGAATGGAGACGGGTGAAAAAGGAAAGAACAAGACGAATGGGAACTGCGTGTAGAAAGAGCGCGCGGAAAGAAAAAACAGTGGAAAGTCAAGGAAAGCGTCATTCGCCTTTTTGGTGACCCAGAAGACTCAACAGATAGGCTTTGCGCAAAGACCGTGCGCAGTGTAAAAATTAGAAAGTGTGGGACGCATCTGTTCATATAAAAATTCCTACCCTAGGCATTACCCACACTAAGAGCACCACCCATTAGAGACATTGAGAGGCGTTTTCCGCTAGTAGCCACACGAACTCGGGCCACCAGGCACCCTATAGAGCTGCCGCATTTTAAAGCTATCTTCAGAAATAAAAAAAAAATAAAAAAAAAATCAGCCAATATTTTTGCACTGTTTTCAATCCCGATCGTAAAAAACAAAACAAAAATAAAATAAAATCCTTTGTTGTTTTTATCGGGAAAGGAATAAAATAAATAAATAATTGATGTTCGTAAAGTTTTATTTGCGCTTACGAAAAGGAATAAAAAAATTAAAATAGTGACGACAGTTACACCTTTTTACCACTTATTAAATAAATAAAGGCTTTTGCAAGTTCCCAATCGTTGCAGCGATATAAAGCTCGATGAATCTTGAAAAAAGAGACCCCTAGGAAGAAAGTGACCATGATCTTAGAAACAGCACATTATCAAGGGAGTTTGATGAAATGCAAGGCCTCCGTTTGGATATAGTAAACTTCAGAGCCGAGAACACCCGCTCGCCGCTTACATTGGGGCTGGTTCACCAAGAGCTACTTGCGCTATGAATGAACAGCTGGTGGCTCTACCCTTTGTAATGTTGCTTCACTTCAGGCATAAACCGTACAATCATTTGTGCAGAACGCAAGTTTAATTTCATTTGGTGTCGCTTTATTTTTCCTGTGCTTTTTCTATTACACGCTGTGAAGTGGGCTTGCTTGAATAATAAGGGCGGGAAACCGACGGTTGTGTTCTACTTCGCTGAGCGAAACTAATAATAAAATACACGAAAGATTTACTTAAACTGAAAAGCGATAATCAATTTATATCTTGCCACAACCAATGGTATTGTCGTAACGAGATATTGCCGCAACCAATCACAACGCGAAGTGGAATTCGGGGTTTTATTTTAATATCCTTGTTCCGTACTCTAAGGTCTTTCAAAGATCGTTGGCAATCAAGCCTAAATTTATCCTCAACTTGTTTCACCTTGCTTTAGCGGAATTGAATAAGCATACGTAGAATTTTTTGTAGCTATTTTGATTGACCATTTTGACGGATTCCGTCATCTGCTGTCTATTTTCAATATCATAAATATATAGTATGCGTAGGGGTTCGGCAGAAATACTCAAAAATCTATTTGGAAATACAAATACTGGGATACATTAAGATAGTAGCTAAAATACTCATACTAAAATATATTTGTAAAACTGTATAGCGATACATATCGGAAATACATTTTAAATAGAGGCAAAAAGTTATTGGACATACAAATACAGGAATACATTTCAGGAGGGCCCAAAAACAAATACAAAAATACTGATACTGCAATACATTTTTTTAAATTTGTTGGAGACCCCAACTGCGATAAAGCTTGAAGTCTGAAGTGGAAGTTTTTGATCCCGAAATTACTTTCCTGTAATCTTGTCACTTCGCCTTGAAGGTGGTGGTTTCGGACGAAGAGGATTCTTCAATGTGCTCAAAAGAAGTTTCATCAACGATTGACCGCGGTTCTTTCCCTGACATCCTATCATTTTGACGAGTGGCGCAAGCAGACTTCGCACTCTAAATAAATTCAATGTCACCCTAAATCCCATCAAAACGCCACCACGTCCCTGTCCAATAAAGACGCCCATGTCAACATTGATCGCATGACGTCACGGTAGAATAAACTAGGTATTCTATATCTGTAGGTGTTACCTGAAACACGAAACTTTACCCACGCTACTGTGTGAAAGGACAACACGTACTCTGTTGTACGTGACCTCATTGAAGATCAGGCGGGCACTGTCGTTTGAAATTTTCGATATTAGGTGTCCACCTAAAGCATCCGGGAACCCATCTCTTATCTTCTGTTAAGGTAGCAAAAACGATACGGTCGCAGCCCTGTTGTGACGGTCCTTCCTGTCGACCCTCCGCCACCGACGCATAAATTGCAGTCCTGAAGTTTCGCATAGCATCCTCCAAACAGACACCTCGTGGATTGCGACTTGATATTGCCGGCACAGGTGCGAGCTCTTCGAGAAACAGCGCGCTCAAGCCGAGTCGTAGGTGTACTAAGTCTGGGTCGGCACAGCGAGGCCACGTCTGGCCTCCTTCCTTGGTTTAGGAACACCTGAGCAGCAGGTCACGTTCACGTCGACTGATGACGTACCCTTGAGCCATGCAATATTAAGGGCGCAGACGCATTCGGATATGTGTTGAACTTCACTGCGTGAGTCATTCCACTATTTCAAGTCAACCAGCGCCAAGCTCGAGGTGCCATGGACTGTAACTCAACTTTACCGGTTGGATGTACTGTGTACGTTAAGGCAAGAGAGGCGGTTAGCAGCGGGCATTGGATGCCAGCAAACAATGACTCATGGCATCCCTACCTAGGGACTTGTGCCAAAGGTGCTCTTACTCCACTGCTGGCCCGCCACCTGGTTTGAGTCCCTAGCTACGCAACCCTTCTCAGAAGAGAGAAGATGACGCATAGAAAAATAGTTTCGAGAATCGGAAGGTACCTTGGTCAGTATGGTAACAATGCCCCAGCATCTCCTTGGCCCTGCCCTGCTGCCCTCAGAAGTAAAAAAAATACACCATCTTCCCGAGGTGAACCGTGGGGTGATGCGGAGCATCGCGGATCGTTATTTAACGTGCATCACGCAGTAGTGATCACACGAACGCGTGCCGGTACGAAACTCATCCAGATCGAAATGGGCGGGGGCGGTGGGGAATCGAACCCAGGAGGTTCCCAACGCAAGCTTTTGCTCCACGCTCCGAGCTGAGACGCGTTAGCCCACTCGGCCACTTCCTCCCCTGAACGCGCGCAGCGCACTACCGCTGCTTATATTCACACTTGATGGAGAGGAGACTAGAGGAGGAGAGTTGCGCATGCGCGCGCGGTGTGAGTAGAAGCGAACGCACGCGAAGTGCACGCAGCTGGTAGAGAGAGAGCGGAGAGAGTAACGCGCAGCTGTTGAAGTGAGGGAAGGAGGAGAGTTGCGCATGCGTAGTGTGAGTGCGGACGACGCCGACGCCGACGCCGCGGGACATAGACCCGAGTAAGAGATGCTCCGCATCTAAAAAAAGAAGACAAAAAAGGCGTTCGGATTTGTATATTGCAGGGGGGGGGGGTATTTCTCAAGAAATGTAATGAAACACATTTCATCCTCATTGTATCGCGATACAAAGAAACATTCCAAATGTATTTCGATACAGGAATACAGATACCGGCGAAAAAAAGTGCATCACAATACAGAAATTAAGATACGAAATGTATTTCTGAAATACTGTCGCGACGCATTTTTATCGCGATACTGCCCAACCCTGGTATGCGTATATTTCGTAATTTCGTTTGCAAGTTTTTTTGTTTTTTTTTAATTAGGCTGACGAATGATTTGGAACGAAAATAAATGGTAAATGTACAAGTTTATGGCATACAATTCGGTTTATTTAACCCAGTTTATGAGTCTAAACTGAATTTATTTGCCGGTATTCATGTAACTATTCCATTGCCTGTCATTCTAGATCTGCGAAGCAACGAAGCTGTTTCCAGCTCTAAAAATTGGAATGGCGTTGTTCAATCTGGAATCTGAAGACTCCACAAGAAGATGCGCTAAAGCAAAGCACTTCAGATACGCTGCAGGCTACTGGAGAACCGAGGGGGTTTCAGATTATTTCAGAAAAACAGTTAATCAGTCCAACTTTATTCAGTCAAATCCAAAGTGCCCAGAATGATAAAACTCTCAATGTAATATTTTAATCTGATTAAAAGTGATTTCCAAAGCAGGTGTCCTGTTCTTCCTAACAACTATACCTTTTCCAAAACCCTAATAAAAACAATGTTGGCTCCTCGGGGAGCATACCTAATTAGTCCCTAATATGTTTAATTAAGATATATGTTTGCGCATCTTAGATTACCTTTATATTAGTTTATCAAGGCTTACACCTTTGAAACCCAAAATGCTGCGCTTGTTTCTGCCACAAATGCATCGTGTAAGAGATACTTGGCGCGCTGTTTGAGTAACGTGCCCAACTTTATTCCTTATTGATGTAACAAGATGTATGTTAATTTCACCTAAACTGTCTGAGTAGTTCGGCATTGCTGAAACTCGCGCGTTTGATTAAACCGGAAGTTGTACGACGGCTGCAGTAGCGCGTTCAATTTATTCCAGTTCTAGAGGGGTTCAGAAGAAACTCTTTGAAAGAAGGTCTATCCAGTCCTCCCTATAGAAACCAATGTTCTGGCAAGCTCAATAAGTCTTAAAGGGACAGTGACGGGCCGTTTATGGTCGCAATGTTTTTATTTCTACTTGGCATACGAAAACAGAATTAGCGGCTCAAAAGTATGTTGTTTTCTTCTCAAAAAACGCCGATAGAGAGACATGCCGGTTGGGTTCGTACTCACTCTCTCGTCCGAGCTCTATTCAGGAAAACTTTAATCGCCTTGAAAGCGGCATTGAGACTCCAGGGAAACACGCATCCAAAAAGCATAACGATATTATTATTTGCGATATGTGAATATGATATGAAATGTATCATAAAGTAAACAACGCAATAAGTTAGAATTCAGCTCACCCCAAGAAGTTTACTTTGCACCTTAAGACAATTCCTACCAAAGTATAGCGGTTCGGATCGTGTCTTTATGGTTTCCGAGATCCGCGTACACTTCAATCAGCCATGCCACGTGAACGGGCTTCATAACACTTGCTGGCAAGTGATCGTAACGTCAGATGCACTTTTTTATTTCTCCATCACCTCTTGTACACATCCGGTATACCACTGGGGAAACCAGTTCGTCATGGCAGTCTTGAACACATTGTTAATGGTTAGGTCGTTCAGTTGCAGGAGTCCCGTGCAGCTTGCCGGGACGAAGACGTGCTCAATGTAGTTTGCAGCTAGTTTCTACAGAAGACTCTTTGTGCGATGTGCAGCGAAGATGTAAAAAAAGTGCATGTTGGCTGGCACCACCCACATGACTCCTGCACGTCTCCACGAACCGAAGAACAGTGTAGACAAATCGCAGTATTGCTTCGTTCCTCCAGGTGTTTTCATTGTGCCACACGTCCCAGTCATTTGGAAACTTCACCTTGGCATGGCACCTGTCTAATATGCCTGCATATATCACGTGAGGAGGCAAGAGTTTGCCAGAAGCGTTGTGGTCATCAAAACGGTGACTTCCCTTTGGCGTCCAAGCCAACCATCCGAAATTGCTTGGAACCTCGGGCCTACATCGTTTACTCGATGGCCGGAACCAGCTTGACACCTGTTTGGTCCCAGTTGAGCACCAAGTCATCGGGAATATTGAAGTCGTTTCTCTTCTCGTCGATAGTCTGCAGCAACTTTTCTTGTCACCCTCGAAATCATTTGAAAAATTTCGCGCAGCTTTCGTGGCCTTCCGCTTGACGAACCCAATCCTTTGCAGGAAAAATCTTGCCCAGGGTCTGTCGAGAATGGGAGTCCCACCTAAATCTAGCGAGAGTGAGGGCTTGGTTGCCCGCACAATGCCCATTGCAGCAGCGATGCAAATCCTAGTATTTACAATCCCTGCCCTTTTTCTGTGCTCCGCATTGTACGCCCGTACGTCGTCATCCAAGTTTGCAAGCACAAGCTTGACACCTCCAAGTGTACGAGGTAAGCTAGCCAGCTCTTCCGAATGACAGGGCTTGTAGGCTTGGATATAGGCGGTCTTCATCCCCCTGATGGTGCTATCGTTGAGAAGCTATTTTCTTCCATTGGAAAACTTTCCTACTGCAGCAATTGTCCAATCTGTCCACAGCATATTTTCCAATCTTACATCTAAGTTCGTCACCGTAAGCAGAGTAGGGCCCTCGCTTCCGGCTTTCGTTCCCGCTTTCGGGAGTCCACGGCAGTAGAAGCGGCAATAACACTTTCATTTGCCGACGAGTTTATCACGTGTGGTCTTGCATACCTGTAGATCAGGGAGTCCCGGCGTTAGATGATCTGTATTCTCGACCACTGGCTTGAAGTAACGTAGTAACTTCATCACGGGACAGCAGATTGACGGGCACAAGAAAACATACCACACTGACACAGAGCGTGCTGGCGTCGACGACCACGGAAAGCAGCCAAGTTTGATTGGCCTAAACCTACTTAGAGGCGGTATATGTACAATCTTTGGACCCCATCGCCCTTTGTCGCTGGCCTTCCATGCAGACTGCGCGACCTCGAAAACTGAACTCGAGAAAGGTTCACGTTGAAGAAAACCGATGTAAACACTAACCCGGCATTTGTCGGCGTCACCAAGCTGCGGGTAACGGTGGTGACTTCCGGACTATTAGTCACGCAACCTACCGCCGTCTTCCCTTTTCTAGATCTTGACTGATTGACTGAAGCCACGTAATCCTAGAAAGATGGAAAGACGACCGGTCCGGATTCGCAAAATTTAGAACCTAGGAATAATTTTAATATTTTAACTTTAGTCCGATTAGCGAAAATTTGAGCCTGCGAAAATTACGTCGTTTACACTATACCAAACTTTTTTTTTGTGGCTTCTAAGAATGTGTAGATTCGTTGATTGATCAATAAGTCGCAACATTGTATTCATGCGAGGCGATCGCGGCGGACGACGGCGATGAAACCTCAACTTTTGAACTGTCGTTCGCAAACCCGCAAATCTGCCTAGATTTGAAAGTGTTTTTTTTTCTGTTTTTTTTTCATTGATCAAATCAATTAATATTTATTTCGTACGACGCGCCCGACCACCAAGCTAAATCGCACGAAGACGTCGCCGATTCGTCGCCCCTTCTCCTTCCTGAAGACAGCGCTCGCTTTACAAACACGAATTAATAAAAACTTGAAAATAGCGCAAACGCAAAATTCGCTCAAAAACAACAACAAAAAAAAACGAAAACGAGTACGCGGTTGGGTGCAGTTGCGTTATATTGAAACACCTCCCAAGCTCTATGATTTTTTTTTTTCTATTTAGCTCACATGTGGTGGCCTTCACTCCGTGCTCTTGTTTCGGTTTCGGTTTCGAGGAGTTGCGTTTACTTTCATTTTAATAAATATAAAAGTGAATCTAGTAACATATTGATTAGGCAGTCTTCTAATATCATATAGTATTACAAAAAAAATGGGGGCGGAGCGTACCAGAGTTCTTTTCCGGAGTACGCTGCGCCTTTTTTCCGGGGCGAGAGGTAGAGCAAACAAATGGGTGACACGAGCTTTAGTGAACTGAAATTATTGTCGAAGCCAGCGACGCGCGCAGGTAAATAACCTTGTGTTTTGAACGCAATCACTCAGTCTTCTCGTCGTCAGCACTGCAATATTAAAGGGAAAAAACGATACCCAGCCACTTCACCCACATCGTAATAAGTCTGCTATTCCTACAGCCAGAATTCCTTCTTCAGCACCGCCCATCGCAGAGCAATCATGGATTATTCGGGGAACCAAAAGCCGCTCTCGAAAGTGAAAATTCGAAGCAGACGAAGAAGCCTCGAAAGAAACCAGAAATATATCACGAAGCGTGAAAGAATGTTAAACCGCTTGCCACCAGATACGAGTCAGGGTAAATCGAAGTAATTCCAAGTAGCTAGGCTAGATGGCGCTAGATAAAGTTTATTTCATTTGACAAGAATATGTATATTTCCTCAGGCTATCATTATCCTGTGGAAAACATTATTATGTGGATGTACAAAAAAGGCGCTTTTATACACATGTATATATACATTAGGCCTACCACAAGCATCAGTAGGGCACATACAACGAGCTCATACAGATAAACTTGCAAATAGAAACATCAATGTCAACCTACTCTACCCCGATTACTGATCACAGAGCTCTGCACTTTCCTCTTCTGTACTCGTCGCTTTGAAGGTACGCAGTTTCTCGATGCGCAAATAAGCGATATCTGCTATTCCCAGCATATTGATTTTTCAATGCAAGATATTTGTGACAGGCCCTTTTAATTCACTTATCTGCCCTCACGTGGCGCACACACTTTTAAATTTTACGGTGTGTGTAAATTCCCGTCAAACCGCAGTGTGTGCCGAGTAAAGAAATAAAAACAGTAACTTCAAAATAAAAACGGAGAGAGAATTATACACTGTTTTATCTTGTGTTGTACCGCAGAAAAGGCTACAAGCGCGGGTTCCTTGGTCTGGGGCACATCTCGGCGGCACAAGCTGTCGTGTACCAAGGGCAGCTGCAAACGATATGAGCGCATGCTTCTAGCCTTCGCTGTGGTACAACATACGGTGAAACGGAGTATAGTGTATTTCGGTTGCAAGATACATATAACTTCATTGTTCTCCCTTGCCACCTAATGGCGATCGAAGGAAGAACATCGGAACTTCTAAATGAATTCGTAGAAGTTACCGCAGGCATTTCCTTGTTCTTACAGTTTCCTTGGTGTGCGATATAGTTAGGCAGCTTCAAAGACAACTGGGTTGCGAGTGAATATAGGTCATAAAGCGTAGGCTGTATAAGTGGATGATTTTGTAGATGACGTATCTAAGGATGGATTGTCAGCTTATGTATTTCAGGCATATATTTTTTTACGCGCTTATTTTATCAATTTTTCGTCTTTTGCAGTGTTATCATCAATATAAATCAGATGAATATGGGACAAAAGAGAAACGTTTAATGGCCCATGTGCCGACAAACTTAAAAAAGAGAAAGGTGCCAAGCATCCTGCGTCGGTAACGGAACTATGACTGACCATAAGCAGGCCGTAACCGCTAGTTTCACACACGCGGCAGGTTCATGAATGTTCTGAACAAAAACACTCGATGACAGCCGTGAATAAACTGGATTTTCACAGCAAAGTACAGTAGTAATAAAACAGGAAGCCTAGACGAGCGGGATTAGAACCCATTCCTCTGCGTGAGAGCCGCATGCGTTGAAAAACCCACCGCTCACACGGCTTTCCTTTAATATTTTTTTTCTGATCTGGACGATTTCACAATGCGGTAAAACAAAATCGCCATAAAACACTAAAGGCCACCAGCCCTCTACGCTATGGCCAAACTTGCTACAAGTTCTTGAGGGTAGACAACTCCTCAAGAATAGAAAGCCGATGTGTTTAAAAAAGTACTTAGTATGCACAGGGCGAACGTTGATATTCGAGTGGCATACACGCACGCGGCACCGCCATATGTTGTGTAGAACCAGCAGTACGATCATGCCGAAGAAAACGTCATTTTCCCCTCCTGCTGTTCAAAATCGTGCGTCATAGGGCGTTAGGAGGAAGCATTTTAGAACACAGCTCATAGGCGCGGGTTTCCGGATTGAGCGGCGTCGCCGTCGGCGTAACCGCGCGGTTCATTATGAGAAACGTCCCATATTGCACCGCGCCAAAACGTCACGCGATGCTTTGGCGCGGTGCCAAAGCGTCACTCGTGACGTCTCGGCACGATGACGTTTCGGTGTAAGTCACGTGCCGAAACATCGCGTGGCGACGCGTGTTTCGCGCGTGAAAGTAGGAGGAGGGGAGGAGTAGAGGGTACGGATGAAGAGGAGGGACATACCCTTCCCGCAGTACTCTTCCGTCTTCCTCCTCAAGAGCTGCTCTAAATCGGCGTTACAGGAAGTTGCAAACGTCTTTAATTTTTAAAGTCATTTTCAGGACGTCCCAAAAGAAGATTGCGTCCAAACAGTCTAGGAAAACGTCGATAACCATTTATTCATTTATATATTTATTTATCAAATATTTTATTTATATATTTGTATTACTCGTTCATTTGCATACGTATATCGCCTGTAGCGGCATTATAGGAGGGAGGAACAAGGACATAAAATTTGAACTCTACAAACAGAAGGTGAAACACAATTACCCAAGGAGTAATACACAAAGGTGGTTAAAAGTAACACTGACTCTTTTGAAAAAGAAGCAGCTCTAGCAATGCCGTTTCAACAATGCCACTGGGCAGGTTATTCTAGTCCTGAATACACCGTGAGAAGAACGAGCATCTGCAAACATCAGTTCTGCGGTGAAATGGACATTTTTTTCTTTGAATTACCTCTTCGTTCTTATACATAGGCAGGCTCAAATATATACCTGGACCTACAAATTGCGCTATTGTTATAAAACGCTTTATGTGACATTTTGAGATTAAGCAATTTCTGTCATTGACTCAGAGGCATCCAATTTAGGGACGATTTAAGTTTAGTTCTGCAAGCTCTGAAATCGTAATCACACGTAACAAGTGTCGCAGCACGATTCTGCACCTTTCTATTTTGATTTGTAAAATTCTGTCTGAACGGATTCATATCTCACTGGCGTGAACTAGGACAAACCGCACGTGGGAAAAAATATAACGTGTCCTTCAAAGAAGCGGGCGCCATCCTAAAATTACGTTTATTAATATCCCAGTGACCGGCTCGCTTCCGCTGTTATATACTCGACATCTTAATAACATCTTAAACTACTCGAAAGAATAGCTCCCAAATATTTAGCATCTGATGCCAGTTCAAGTGAAACGCCACCGAAGCTGTAGGATGAAAGAATAAAGTTAGTTTTTTTTTTTCTACTAAACATAACGATAATACATTTCTGTACGTTTAGAGGCATGCGCCCTTTTAATTCACCAGCTATAAATTTTATCTAAATCACTTTGAAGAGCGAACACTTGAGCATCAAAGGTCAGATCACCTACAAAATGCAATCGTCTGCATATAATCGAATATGTGAAAAGACGCCTTCGAGTATATCATTATTACGAAATGTGAAATATGAAATGTGAAAGACGCCTTCAACAAATCATATCCTGTTTCTGTACTCTACGCAGTTGTTTTGGATCAAGCTGCGGCATGGGATAACTTTTTTACAAATAACAAGGCTTTAACATGTAGTGTTTGACGGTGCAACTTAAGTGAAATGAAGTTTTTGTGTTACTTGGTGCTACCATTCTGCTTGACTCGCTTAAAGATATTCTACCCTGAACCTGGACTGTGCAAAAAAAAAACTGCACAGAGTACGTGTAGGAAGATAAAAAAACTACTTTATTGGTTGCTAGCGCGACCTCCAGAGAAGTATTTATGTGCGAAACGCGTGACTAAAAATAAATAAGCACTAAGAACTTCTTTCATGCACATTTAAGTCATAGATTGACGAAACAATAAACTCAAGAATCGTACCACGCAATCTTCAGTGAATAACCGTTTGTAAAATTGGATATATTTGGAGTCTTATAAAATATTTAAAAGTCCCATGAACAGGTGAATCCCCCCCCCCCCCCTGGTCTTCACTTTACAAAACAGGCTTGATACGACTCGTGTAGATCCATACTACAGACCAACGAAAACGGCAAAAACACGGTGCACAAGTTTTATGTATTTTGTTGTGAGTAACGAGGGACCTGCAAAACCTCTACCACACATCTGCGGGTAGAAACACGTTGCTAGCCGATGCACGTGCAAAAATAGGCGTCCCTTATCCCCCAACTTTGTCGCTTTTGCGCACAAAGATTCAACCTCATAGCGCCAATAGTCGTCATTTTTGTCGTGTTCCAGGGGAACTTCAAGATAACGAGGCGGGAATTACATTCACACAACATCTTTAAAAACAGGTGGCGTTGGAGCCCAATCGCCCTGCCAAAAGCCCAAACACTTCTCCTAGTTGACGGAGCTACGCGTATTTTCGCAAAACATGTCTGCATGCTGGACGGCTTTTTTCGGTACTCTCGGCGGTCTGCGCTAAAAACAATCGCCATGTCATCCAAATGCGCTAAAATACCACACGAGTAGCTTCCAATTGAAACCTAAGAAAAGCAAAACATCAATACAAACACTTAGACAAAATGGCTCAATTAAAAAAACAATGAAGCCAAGGCGAAAGGGGTCAGCCTCTTCGCACCGAAGAGAAAAAGGCGAATATATTCGCTTGCACACTTGTTTACAACATGACTATTGGAGCAGTTTTGGAGCGCCATGCGTACGCCGTCGCACACAACAGATCTAAGGTTAACATGTTCTTTATTATAAAAACGTGATCTCCTGTGACATGCGGTCGAACGTTTTTTGTAGTTCGGCATGGCAACTTTTCGCACAAACGTGTCACAACACCAGAATGCCCCTGGCGACATGAAGATTTGTTACAATGCTCTTCCCTTTTATTCCGCACGTCTGGTGTAGGTCCACGATAATAGATAGTTTTAGTAATGCGTATAAGAACAAACGCAAGCCCCCTACGTTAGCGTTAACGCTGCGTCCTCCAAACTGCGCACGAGCCATACGTACGTACTGCAGCGAGCTATGCGTACGTACGCTCGCTATCGCTTTTTCCGAGCATACGTAGCGGTCCCCTGCGTGCTATTCTCGTTGCTCTCGTCACGCACGGGAAAGCGCGATACTACTCCAGTTTGGAAAATGGCGCCGGTGAGGCAAACCAGTGGAAGTGCTACGCGCGTTGTACGGGTTCGCTTCATCATTGAAGATTACCTGAACCTTGTGGAAGAAAGAGAAAGAAGGAGGGAAAAAGGGCGAGACTCGTGGCGGGCGAGGACACGCGGAGTTTGGAGCTGGAGACAGACGAAAGAACCGGTGCCGAGCAAGGCCTCCAACTGAAGAACGGGACCACTAGAAAACTTGGCCCTCCTCTTCATCGGTCTTTGAACTTAAGTACAGATAAAACCTTTTCCCAATGGTAGCGCATCCCTGTGTGACTTCCCCGGAGTGACTGGAACCCGGCCTGATCGGGCGGTATTGACAGGCGACCCACAACCTCCTCGAAGAAATCAACCCGACGAACCCCTTCGAGCGCCCACAAAGATGGGTGTCGGTAGCCAAGAACGTTGGCGACGCCGTCGAACCCAAAAAGGTGTTCACCGCGTTGTCAGTACGCGAGCGGTGCGACCTATTGCTTGCATACTTCCAAGGAAATGACGAGGCCAACATAAGATAGTAGGGATCCCTCAACACACTGGAGCGAACCATAAATCGAACTGCTGGTCGCACAGCTCTAAAAGAAAGACAAAACACGCTCACAACAGGCAACTGGAAAGAGATTCACGCACTTCGTAGCAAAGCGAGGAGATTCGTGGTGTTAAATTGGCTTGACCGAATACCCGCCTTTGATTGTTTGAGGCAGTTCGCAGGAGCACATCTTGATGGCGCTGCAAGTCTTTACGTATCGTTACGTATGCGTCTGCCTTCCACTATAATAAAAGTGCGCGTTCAACGCGTTCCATAACGTTACGTCTAAAGCTAGCGTGCGTTGTACGCAGTGCTGACGCAAGGGTCTTTACGCAATTCAAAAACTCTCTAAAGTTTATTACTCTCAAAACACTCTCCGTTAAAACTTCATTACAACCTTATAGTGTACGTTCGTTTGGTCCGACGGTACGATCAAACAAATTAAAGTTTGTACAAGTCATTTACTTACTATGTTTGACTGTGCAAATGCGTGTGGATCTACTTTTGTTGGATGCTCTTGGGCACAATTACGTAAGTTGTTTAGGTGCACTAAAAGCAATAGGTACGTCGTCAGGAGTTGAAAACAAAAGTGGATCCAAGTGCATTTGCTCAGTCAAACACAGGAACTAATATGTAGAATGTACCATGGGCGTCGTGTATAGGATTACGCTGATTTGCGGCAAGGTATACGTTGACCAAACGGGCCGATGTATAAGTAAAAGAATACGTGAGCCTGCTCTGTGACTAAGGTCGACAGCTGGGGCACTTGCCGCTTCATTGTGCAGATTCTGGATACCAGTCCAACTTCCATCACGTCACGATTGCTAAAAGAAGAGATGTCATGTGACTAGGACAATGTTAGAATCCTACGCAGTAGAAAAAGGAGGACTCTTCAGAATATTGACCTCTAGGAATCCAAAAGAATTTTTAGGCGTAGCTTATTTCTACAAGCTGCAGGCCCCGCTATCTTCTGCAGAGGACAGCCATGCAGCCTTTACTGATGTCGGCCAAACGGGTTCTGGGGAGCGACGGGCATGCGCTGCTATGATGGCTCGCGGGAGCAACGCCGGTCTATGGGTTGGCGTTTTTTTGGAACTATGATAGGCGCCAGTCGCGTCGGAGCCGCTTTAAGAGCGGTTCAGCCGAGGAAATTTCTCTGCCGTTGTTCGTGGTTACGAACAACGACGGCTCCCTTCAATGGGACAGCTAATGCTTTCTAATTAAAAAAGAAGACACGGGGCAATGTGTAAACAAAACATCCATCCATCTACGGAGCAAAGATACCTGATATTTTAAACGTGATGAATTGGCCAGGATGGTGTTCAAAAACCTCGTTTACTTCGGTGTGTAGTATTCAATAAAAAAACTTCAGTTGAACGTATGCGCTTTTCCTGTTTACAACCTTCAACTTCGCTTTCATTTCTAGTGCACTGTGCCAAGCATACTAAAAAAATCTTGTTTCTATATTCAAATCATTTACATCTTCTTCTTTGCTAATTTTGGTGCTTAAAAACGCTAATACTACTTCATTTTCATCAGTAAGACTTCGGAGAATAATATTGCATAGGTTCATAAAGATTGCAACATGGGTCTACTTTGCTTCTTACACTCGATGTATTTTTGACAAAGGTGTACAACTAGTTATTGAAAATATTTGCATGCGACGTTCTAGACAACTTTTATTCAGATTGTTCGATTTCAGTTAACATATTTTTTTGATCGGACGGCTTCTAAGGAACGTTAATATTATTCCGTAGTTTTTTTAGCTTATTTTTGTGGAAGAGCTTCGTATGATATTCAAGTTTGACTTTTTTCATCAATGCATTCAGTTTGTTCCTTCATGTCTTAAACTTTAACGGATCTTCGCTACTTCTAGATGGACCTAATTGATAATAAAATTATTTTATGTTATCTTTCTTAAAAAGCTGATATCAACCTTGAAGGTATTAGACCATTTGCCAGGTTTGATAAACTCATACGGAACGCTTTTTTTTATAAATTTCATAAAATGTCCCCTGATATGCATCGTATGCTGCATCAGCTGAATCATTCGTGTATACTGTGCTTCCATTAGTGGCTTCGATTGTGTTTCTGAATGACTGCAGTCTTTGTGCAGTGACAATGCGAACGCGAAAGCTTTCAAATTTCTTTATAGGTTGAGTCGAGGAGAGTCTGTTAGAAAAAAGAAACATGGGTGAATGATGACTAATATATTCAATTACATCTGAAGCAGAAATATCTTCCAGTGCAGAATTTGTAACAAAGAAGTCTAGTAAGGTGGAGTCCCCGTTTGTTATTCTTGCAGCTCCCGTGGTAACATATTCAAAACCATTTTATTAAATAATAGAAAATAGCTCGTCGCGCATACTTGTTGTTTTTAACCAATGGATGTTAAAATACATTCCTAGAAAAAGTGTATTGTTATTTTCGCCAACATAAATAAGCAACCTATCAAGCACAGAGAACATGCATTTTAAGATTGAGGTCGGTATAGTACAAAAATAAGCAACCGCAGAGAATTTACAACAATTCAAAAGACACGTTCAGTTCGGTAAAATCTGGAATAACCAAAACAAAATCGTAAGATTGATTAACAAGCTTTGAACGCCTCCCCTCTCCACATAAATTTTTGTAAAAAAAAATTTCTCGTAATTAGGCTAAACAAAATCATTTGGGTCAGAAGTGTGCCATGTTTTGGGCATCATATAAACTTTCAAATAAAAAATGTAGCACGAGGAATTTTAACTTTATTTTTATAGCACAAAGCAGACATTCTTGTGAATAAAAGACAACCAAGGCAGCATAAAATATTGGAGCGATATTCGCCTGGGTTCCGGAAAGGCGTGCGAGTACTGCAGATTTTTCTGTTGTATCGGAAAAACTCTACCGGCACTATATTGATACTGCCGATGTCGATGGAAGATCATTTACATTGCGGCGCGGAACCATGATATATATGGTACACGAACCTTGTTTTCCTTTGAATATCGTTTCTGAATTGGCAATAACTGCGCAGTATTAGGTATTTTCGGACGATTCAAGAATGCTATTGAAAGCATGCCGGTACCGTTTTGACACTGCCGATGTCCACAAAATATCTGTGATATTACACTGACGCCATCAAACCGGGTAAATACGATTGACACAAAAATTGTTTAATTTTCTTCCTACTCCTCCCCCCCCCCCAAAAAAAAAAAAAAAAAAAAAAAAAAAACTTGGAAAGGGGGAGAAGCGTGACGGGACGACACAAGCAAGAGCGGAGGCATAATAAGAGGGAAAGTGAAACCAACCTTTTTAATTCAACGCATTCCGAAACTATAAAGGCGTAACCGCCCGTGACCAGACTCCTTGGCGCCTTAACTGCCGACACCGCCGAGTCGGAAGGGGAAAGGCCGTGTTCGACGGGCAAGCTGCACCCGGGCGCTTCCCCTCTCCTGATCACGTGTTGTTTACGCGTTTCGCTCGCGCGCTGAATAATAATATTTTTTGTCTTTTGTCCCCGACGCGCTAGCATTCAGGAACGAAAAAGAGATGGGTCGACAACGTTCAGCCTTTTGTCCTGCTGCCGGTGCTCTCGTGTGTGGTTCTCTTGAGACATGTTTTCTTATTCCCGTTGTTTTTTTCTGTCGCCACTGCAATCACGGGTAGTTCTTTTTTTCGCGTGATATTACGGCATTTTGTGAATTCCCAGAACAAGTTCTGCTACGGTTTGATTGACATGAGTGGAAACTAGTCAACGATGTCATTATCGATAGACCCCTCTCTCGACTAAGAGACTTCTTTGTGTGCAAATGTTTTCTTACAGGATAGTGCGGGACGTATGAATCTGATCGACCGGTGAGAAACCACTTATTTACTGGTTTTCCTGTTCATGCAGGACGCAAGTAAAATGTTGCCGTCGATTTTTTTTTAAATTCTGGTGATAGAATCGATTTTTGTACTTGGTAGTTAGCCGTGTGTTGTTGTTCAACATTCGTAAATATGCGTGGAAATATTCTAGTGTTTACTTGAAGCTGAATAATAAGTTAGTGTGATTATTGAACGTGCGTTGTTTGTGCCTATGTAGATATAAAATGGTATGGATGCAGGCGAGCCGGTGAATGTTAACCATGTCTATGTCCATATCCATGTCCAAATCTACAGAAAGTACTACTATGGCCGTCCATAGTACTACTTTGTGTATTGGAGGGTATGGCGCTTGGACAGTTCAGCGGATGTACCTTAGTGTCTGTGGAGGCTGATTGGAGGGTTTGGCGTTTGCACTAGTTAAAGGTTGACCCTTTGTGTTGGTGGTTGCTGATTATGGGTAGGGCCCCGCATTTTCGGAGTTTATTTTTCGTGAAATTCGGAGGGTTTTTTTCGGAGTTTATTTTTTGCCAAAGATTCAAAGTTTATCGGAGTTTATATTTTTTGATTTCCAATTCTCCGAAATTCAGGGTTTAATTTTGCTGTGTTTTCTATTAAAAATAAATAAATAAATAATAACCGCATGTAAACGCATGCCAGATAAAAAATAAAACGAGCTTGTATCAATTGACATAACTTCACTTTAATTTGGCGTTGGTGCCACTGCCATTAGCAATACTAATTTATCCACGACAAAAATCACACACACGTGGCGCTTTGATAAACGCAGATACCTTAAAATCAATAATCTCCCGGAGGTAGTCGTATGAAGCTCGTAGTCATCCCATCCTATTCCATCGATCGAGCCCGCGGCCGCGCGAGGTGGAGTGGTTAAGGAGGTAATAGAGAGTTTGAACTGCCTTTCTTCCCAATTTTATACAATCCTTATAGTTCATAGCTTTCACTTTTACTAAAACATACCCTTTCCTTTCTCTAAATCACAAATCGCACGGCCCAAACTGGAAACTAGAAGAGTGGCTTTTGTCGTGACTTGAATGTACAAGGAACGACCGGTTGCCCTGAATCAACATTGAAGAGACAGCGGCAAGACCCCTTTTGACAACGGTCCGAAATTTGAAAGATAGTTATGGTGGAATTTTTCCAGGGCCATTGGCTCTGCACTGATCAAAATGTAAAAAAAGAGCAATTTACTTGTTTTCCTTTGCCGGAGAGGGGGCGGGGAGTGGCATTGACACATAAATATTCAAAGTTTATCGGATAAATTCGAATTGACCAAAATTTTACCGGCGGGTGTTTTTCAGAGTTTTTCGGATTTATCCGAAAACACGGAGCCCTAATTACGGGCTATATAAGGAGGTGGACTAAATAAATCTGGTAGCTGAGTTTGAGACGTCGTCCTGACCTTTTCTCTTCCTTCGACTTTTATGTTCATACCTGTTCAAGTCACAGGTTTACTCAACTTTGTGCTTTTGTGTTTATTTATATTAATGTTATTTCATCGCATTTACCGCGTTTAGACTAGAATCTTAACGGTATTAAAGTAATATTTTGTATACAAAACAAGTTATATTTTGTTCTTAGGCAACTCGAGCCCATAGGGCTATATTGGGCTATAAATGAGTTGACAAAATAGTAAGTTGAGTGCCCCCTGACAAACATAAAAGTTTATATATTTCCATTAAATGATATGGGATTTAATCAGTTCGCGGTCTTCAATGATTATACGGGCGTCGCAAGCTGATTTGTCGGCCCCATAATTTCATTCGATCGAAATTACATTAATTTTACCATGTGGCCGGGGTATAATACAACAATTAAGTGCCAGCACGCGATAACATCGCTTATATTATCGTAAGTGACACTTAGCCGTGTCCTCACTGACTACGTCTACTTTATTTTTAAATGTGATCTCTTTTGCTGTCTTCAATCACTGCCTGTCTCGCCATTTTGCTGAAGTATTTTTGTATGAAAATGCATTCCTACAGCAATAACTGCGTGACTCAATGTTTTTCTGCTTAAAACAATCACATTTTCCTATAGACGTCTTACAGGCATACCTCGTGCCATTTCGTACCGATCATTTTGCGGTGCAATGTTTTGCCCGTGTATTAAGATGTTTTTGGAGCCGTTGCTATGTGCAGTTTTCATTTTAGCTAATAAGACACGCGTATGTGATTAAAAGTGTGTTACGACGGTCGATCCACACGCGTAGCTTTCGCTTCGACGCGCTCCCGCGATGGCCCTCCGTTTCGACGTCACGAGAAGAGCCCTACGGCCTTATTTTTGGAGGTGTTGGGTTGTTTGCTGTTGGGATGATGTTTGTATGTGCCATGTATGTGTATGCGCTCATTGTATATGTTCAGCTGATGTTTGTTGTAAGCATAATCTATCTACATGTTTGCATAATAAATGTGTCGAACGTTCCCCAAGCGTCTGTACACTAGAAGCAAGCCGACGTTCAATTACAAAACCTTTTTGATAACAGAACTTGTGGTAGCAAATCGGATATGTCATGGGTACTGCTTCTGTGAGATTGAAGTCTCAAGAGGCCCAGTGATTCTCAATTTCCGTTGTTCAAGCACTCAAACGGATAAAAATAATTCGGGTCATTCCTCCAACCTAGAAACTAAACATACAGGTGTACTGGAAAAAATCTCTGTCTACCACACGCATTATAAGTTCATTGGCTTATAGGCTGGCAGCGATTTTGGGCGAGTGGACGGCCGGTGTAAGCTTTTTGTACTACTCTGGCGAAGCTACTGTAGCCGAAATCTCGAATGTCCTAAACTTGCAAAGGCCTCGCAAAATGCTTTTGAAAGCATTCTGCGGGTCTTGCGCCGCAAGCTCGGGGCGCTCTGTTGGTGCCGGGTGATTAAACAATATTGCTTAATCATTCGGCGCTCATTGTCGGTGAAATACCATGTTTGCACGCTTATTAACGGATAGCGTTCCTAGACCGGGTTTGCACCTCCGCTAATGCCAGATCGATCATAAAATAGTTTTTGTCTGGGCATTGTTCGCAGCGAAAACGGAAGCAAGGCATAGATGTCAGATCTAGCGTTAGCAGAGGTGCAAAGCCGGTCTACGAAAACTTTCTAATAAACGCGCAAACCATGGTATTTCACCAATACTGAACGCACACGTATACTCAGCGGACGCTCCAAGTAATCTACAGATATACGCGCGATATCCGGTGGGTGCTCGGACGACATTGCCAGCACAAAATTGACATACGCAACCCCCGGCGGATACTCAGCCGGAGCTCTAAATACTCTATTGATACACGCGCGATATCCAGCGGGTGCTCAGACGACACGCCAGCTCGATTGACATTGGCGATGAACAGTGGATACTCAGCCGACGCTCCAAGAACTCTCTGGATATGCGGGTGATATCCTGCGGGTACTCCGACAACTCTATTGGTATTGGATTTACATTGACATTGGCAAGCAAAGTATGCACTGTGACTCTAGGTTTTCGTTCTCCTTAATGCCCTTAATTTTGAACAGATCAGTAAGAGGTCGCCATAGAGACGAAGGACACTCCATGACCGAAAACACGACTAGTATGAGAAAAAATTGACCAAATCTCCACGTGGTGAATGATGTTGATTGGGGCGAAGCCCAGGTGGTGCTTGTCTGCGTAGACGCTGAGCCGCAGCATGCGGAGCCTTTCGTTCGTTTTCATTTGTGTCAGAAAGAGAATTTGTGCTGTGAAACATGGCTATATACGCATTTGAGAATTTGACCGCAGCGCCCTCCCGTCTTTAAACGTTCAGCCAATGCATGCAAATTTTAACGCGATTGTATACGCATTTGACCGCAGCGCCTTCTCCTGTATAGACGTTGAGCGGCTGCATGCAACGTTTCATCCATGAAATCCCCAGCTCCTGAGTTACTACAACATCTCACAGCCCCCTACTCGTCCGCAGTTGTGGCCGAGTGGTTAAGGCGATGGATTAGAAATCCATTGGGGTCTCCCCGCACAGTTTCAGATCCTGTCGACGGCTCAAGCAAAGTTTTTTTTTCATAATTTTTTTTATTTTTTTTATTTATTTTTTTTGCGTTACACGAGCATGTGAGCACGTGCTGCACGTGAGCTTACGAGAAGGAGCACGAGCACCAGACGCCGGAGCAATGGACACCTACAGACATGGCTAGCAGCTTTTAGGAGCTTCGCCCCTAAAAGTGGCGGTAACGGGTTATCGATCGATCATCCGTCTATCTATGCTCGAACGCAAGCTACATGATGTAGAAAACTGCATCGGGCACTGATTGGCTATTCTCTCGGGTAACGTGACATGACGTTGAAATGTTGTTTTTCCTATGCAGTTCGACCTATGCTCGTAAAATGATGCAGTTGGCGGTGATGCCAAAATGTCGTCACAATGCACTTTGACGATGCAGTTACCTGAGTGGTCGAGACGAAGCCAGAGATCAATCTGCATCGTAAACGATGGCGACCCTAACATCTGCATCTCTACTGTTGGGTTCGCCAGCGGATCAAGTTTTAGAGATCACCAGGATGCTTTCAAGACAAGCGATGCGACGTTTGTGGGAGGCGAATACCGGCTGACCAAAGGGGTGACTCGCTGGCTGTGCGACCAGCTTTGCGGAAAGCTCCACTGGCGTCGCGAAAGGGCCCCGAGTGTTGACGGTCGAACAACAAGTCCTCGCAGCCCTGCGCTTCTACGCCGCTGGCGGCTTCCAGGCAACCGTGAGGAGCGACGAAAACATTGGTGTACACCAGTGCTCTGTGAGTCCCGTCAACGCCTCCTGGTCCCGTACTTGTTGATGTCTCGAACGCTATCATCGATCGCCTCGGATCAAAGTGGCTGTGTTTCCAGCAAAGGCAAGCAGAGAAGGCGCTCACAAAAATTAAGTTCTGCGAGCGATGCAAGTTCAGCGGCGTGATCGATAAATATTCTAAATAATCTTACACGATTTAACACGATTGTGTTTTCATTTGATTGCATCCCCTATAAGCAATTTGGCTGAGCAAAAAGCCAAGCAAGCAACGGTAATAAACTTAAGTTGAGCTAGTTCATTGATACTTCAGGTAGAGAAAGAAGAGAGATAGAGATACTTTATTTTAAAGTAACTATTTCAGTAAGGCCAGCTGAACTAGAATAAACATACACATAAAGAAATGACCATACACACCCTGGCACTAACAACTGATTTTCTTTTTTGTCCTCTTCTACTACGAACCCTACTCGAGGGAAATATTCTTGTCTTCTTTTTTTGCTTCCTACCTCACCAAAAATTTAACCCTCGAAGTAACATTTTTTTCTTTCTCGTGCAGCACGAGATTAGTTGCACTAACGCAGTCAAACAAAGTCGAAAAGTCAAATTTGTCGTTAGTTGTTTATTCAGCAGGAGGTTAGTCTGCCGGAACCTGGCGAGATCGTTACCCACAGTAGATAAGAAATTTAGCCAGTGCAGTACGACTGGTACCCTGGGGTCTTTAACGTGCATCACGCAGTAGTGATACACGACCGCACGCCGGAACGAGGCTCATCCAGATCGAAACGGGCAGGGGCGGGGATTGAACCAAGGTTCCCTGGGTTCTGGAGCGCGAACTTTAGATCCACGTGCTCCCAGCCTGTGCGCTAGCCCACTCGGCGATTCTCCGAAATTCCCTGTAGGGAAAAAAACGATGTAGTTTCAACTCAGTCGCCACTGTTCGGTGACGTCACCGAACACGTCACGGTGTAGTTCTTCTCCGATGTAGTTTGTTGACGATGAAGATTAGGCTCCTCCCACCATCGACGTCACGATGCAGTTTCTCCACCGCTTTTTCCAGCATAAAGAGACCATTCTCCCTTTAATGCCGACATGCGTGGAGGCCAGGAGAGGGGAGGGCATAAAGAGCGAAAGAAGCGGTGGCCATCGGTGTCCCAAAACAATAGAGAATCACCCCACTTTTACGCTTTCTCTTCCTCTCTCTCTCTGTCTGCACTGCTTAGATGGCCTCCCCCCCCCTCCCCTCCTTTTTATGTTAACAGTGGACTGCAGAGTGATGTCTGGACTCTAACCACCATGCGCAGAAAAGTAAACCACAAGAAGTATCGTCCGTAGCCTCGAAGACAATGCGCTTAGCCTTGCGCCGGGCGCTTTTCAGTCGTGCCTCAAGAGCGTGCTAGAATAGACTCGCACACTCCAAAGACAAAGTGAATTTGATAACCACTCGCGAGGCCACATCGTCTGTTACGCGAGTTGGGGACCCACGAGTCCAGGGAGTATGGACCCGTGTTTGACGTCTGTGCAGGTGTCGTGAGACGGCAAAAAAGTTGGAAGGGGCGAAACGGTGTAAAAGACAAAACATGTAAACACAAGAGATTTATCTTGATTGGGAGAAGAACAAAAACAGGATGGAGGGAGGCTAAGAGCCTTCTCGGCGTTGACTTACATGATCTTTGTCTTCCGTATATTTGTACATGCCTTGCCCGTTTTCCTAGTGGTTCTAGTGACCGGTCATACAGAAAATCATGTTTTCTTTTCTGCTAATCTACCCTTCCTGATGTTTTCTATTGTGTTGAACTTGCTCTTTTTATGCTGCTGAATGTTTTGCTCGTATTGTTTCAGTTACTGTACTATGCTCATATTTCAAGAAGTTACGAGTAATTAAATAAATTAATTACGAATATTTTCTAACTAAATACATAACAAATTATTTAAAAAGATAACGTGGAAATTACAAAATTGCTTAACAAAGTAATCGATTAAACGTAATTCATTACTTGTAACGGATTACTTGTCATGTCTGTGTACAGCACCATGGACGTCCAAGTGATACATCGAGACGGCACAAGAGCAACATGAGCGGGAAAACCCGGTAAACCAGAGAAAGTTATGGATCAATAAATTATTGATAATAAGATTCTACAAGACCAGCACCGGATCACCTTTTGCTTTTGGGCGGTATCGAGGCGCCACCTACCACCAAAAGCTGTCAAAAACTGTTTAAAAGTACCTTGAATGTCTTTGTTTTTTTAAGACAGGGGAAACTTTGTTTGATGTTCGAGATCTAATATAACACATTTATAGCTTATCGTAGGCTCACGACTAAATTGTTCAGATAATTGTAATTTCAGACGAACGGAGAAATTCGTCCTTAATTACCGCCACGGACGACTTCACATTAGCGATTAAGGAGAAACTATGATTTAGTTATTTACTTTATTTTTTTTACAGTGCACTCAGTGGCACAAAGGCTCGATCCTCCTACCTCGTTGGGTAGGAGGACCGTGAGTGCTTGTCTGCTGATCGCGCTTTATAATTTCAAGCCCGTTCACGCTGTAAAACGATTTCTTTTTCTATATAAAGGATACCGATGAAGTACAATTCGTTATTCAGTTAGCCTTTTTTATTTTGCGCGGCCAGCACCAGATTATATTGGCTGCACCCACGTGCCGCCAACGACATAGAGGTCAACAAAACCCGGTGCAGCGCAGAAAAGACGAGAAATAAAATACAGGGCTCAGGCACCGCCTCGAGGCGCCGCTGAATCTCGGCAATCAGGGTGGTGCGTGCTGGAGTGTTTCCAGATGAAGGCGTCGTATGTACAGTGTAGGTTTTGTCCCAGCTGGTGTGCGCTAGCCACTCGTCGCCGATCCCCCAGAGAATGGCTCTCTATAAAAGAGGCCGCCAGCAAAGAAGTGACCCGCTTTGTCGTTGGGGACGATTCGTAAAATGGGTTACTTAATCAAAACCTGGTGCCAAGCCTATCTAGCGCACGGTGCGCACGACGCGCGGCTGGTGATTTTTGTTTGTCGTGAACACCTACCGTAGCCGTCATCAGGCGGCAGTAACGAGTAGCACGTTGCCGGGCGCGTCGCGCTCATGTTTGCTTTGATCGAAAGAACGCGCTTATCGGGAACGGAAGCGAAATGACATTTTTTAGCTTCTACTATTATCGTGCCGTCATTGTAATAAGTTGCGTTCTCTGATCACACTTGAAGAGCCACTGTGCTGCGAGCCGCCGCAAGTAGCGACGATTCGAATCTGTCGCGCTTCCATTGGCTCACAAGGCTAACGAGATGCCTCAAGGAGATCGGATCAGGATCATAAACTGCTTTTGCACCTCGCGCGCCTTCGACTGATATTCGTATACCCTGGAAAACAAAACACATTTGTGCAGCGCTGCCAAGCGCTGCACAAATGTGTTTGTGCGAAATGCTGCGGCCGCGGCCGTGTACTACAAGGTGCTCGCTGGAGCACACTTCAGTGAGCAGGTCAGGTTATGCAAACATGAAAGAATGGGAATGCGGTACTCTCGCACAGTGGTCACTGAAACTGGATGTGCCTAGAGTCAATAAATAAGCTACGATTCAGAGTATCGACACTTACCCGTTTTGGTGCTTAAAATCAAAACCACAAGAGACGCATTCGCTGTCCTTCACAAAGGTTAAACTGTTGGAGACAAGGCATAGTGATATACTAAGTTTTCCTTTAATCACGGACTTAATGCTGATTCACACACACACCCATTTTCTTACATTACGTTACGTCACGTTACGAATGGTGATGTCCAAGTGAACTCAAAATCTGTACTTCGTAACAAGCGCGGCTTCCAATTCAAGGAGAAAGCCAGGCAGGCGATATTCTAAACTCAAATGTATCAGTGACGACGAGCTGGGACGATGAATTACCGGTTGCAGCCAAGGACACAACTCTCTCCGTGGCTTAACGTAATGAGTTGAGCTCGGTTCAACTTTTAGGCTCGTTCACACAGACCCTTTTTGTCACTTTACGTTACGAAAAGTAACCGGAAAATTTTTGTTTGGTATTAAAGTTGCCAAAATTCAAGGAAGTATTCCTGGCTCGCGATATTCGAGACACGTATGTTTCGGTGACGAGGAGCTAGGACGGTTAGTTACCGTGGCAATCAATGACACAGAGCTCTTCGTAACGTAACGTAAGGAATTGAGCTCGGTTAAACTTTTCACAAAGCACCGTTTTCTTACGTTACTGTATTAATATGAGCTGTTGGGCTAGTTGGTTTTGCATGATAATAATGTAGCGCAAAGACAACACAGGAAGGAGACAGAGATAGGAAAGAACGCTACTCACAACTAGGTATTTACTGAATGTATCGTGAAAGAGGTAAACGAAGTGACAAATGTGATGAAACGCAGAAAAAAGGAAGAAGACATTTCGATCTACACTGATGATCGACTTAAATTACCCCTCTAAAAAGAAAGAAAAAATTTTAAAAAATTAAGAAAATTAAAAAATAAAAATATATGGAAAAGAGAAGAAAAAAGAAAAAGAAAAAGAAAAAAAAAAAAAAGAAAGAAAACATAATCGAAAAAAATTTCAGTTACCCGCTAGAATTAAGAAAAATGTTCTAGATATTGCTGCTCTTTGTGAGACAGTGCAACAGAGGGCGCACTTATGCACTTGGTCCCGTGAGTCACGATAGTTTTTGCCTCATAGATCTCTCTTGCCCTCTTGCTGGGATTGCGCTTGAGGACTCTAGTTTGACTGAACACAGGGGTGCAGGCACAGTCTCTGACATGGATCGCAAGATGCCCTGATGGAGATGATTGAAGAGCCAAGGCATGCTCTCGTAATCGCACGTTGACACATCGCCCTGTTTGTCCGACGTACACACTTCCACAAGAGCACGGAATTTCATACACCACATTAACGTCGCATTTCACGTACATATGTTTATGATGAACTGTGCATAGAGTGTGAGTTTGTTGAGGTCTGTTGATTTTCGGACAAAGCCTCTTAAGTTTATCCGGGGCTGAGAGTACGACTTGTATGTCATATCTTGATGCTATTCTTTTCAAGTTATGCGATATTTTGTGTATGTAAGGAACCACAGCTGGCCGTGTTCTTCTCTCAGCACTTCTTTTTCTTTCGTTGGGAGTTGCCAAACTCTCTGCAACCTCAAACAACAAAGAATTGGGATATCCTGATTCTTGTAGCCTTACAACCTGTGCCTCAAAGCTCTTCTTGGCTGCATGATGGCAGGACTTTTGCAAGGCGGCTTTTAGACAGCTCTGCACAATTCCTCGTTTTATTATTTTTGAATGGGCCGAATCAAACTGAAGAAGTCGTTTCTTAGACCGTGGTGAGTAAGACCAACACGTATGGTTCTCTCCAAAAGAAGTTGGAGGTCCAGGAATTGAAGCTTACTGTCGGTTGGTAGTTCATATGTAAATTGCAATCCCTTGGCCTGTTTACAGAAATTAGACTGGATGGTGTTGACTGTCATTGACTGATGTTGGGCAGGTCTTTCATGCAGGAGTACAAGGTAATCATCCACATATCTAAAAACACGTGTCACCAGGTTGTTAGGAAGGATCTGGGATATGTCACGGTCACACTGGGAAAGGAAAATGTCACACAGTACTGGGGCAACACAGGATCCTATGCAAATGCCTTGCTTTTGTATATAGGAGTGGTTGTTGAACACGACAACGGTGGATGTAAGGTAAAATTTCAGGAGTTCCAGGAAAGACTCAACTGGTAACCCACATTGGTTTTGAAAGGCCACGTTGCCATTAGCTTCGATGCAATTGCCTACCGCCTCAAACATACCCTTATGTGGTACAGAGTAGAATAGGTTCTCCACGTCTAGAGAAAGTCCAAACTTTACTTTTATCGCATCTTGTGTTAAATATTCAATTACTGCCTCTGAATTGGTGATTAAGAAAGGGTCATTCAATTTAAGGGCGCTCAGGCTACGTAACAGAAAACGAGACATTGATCCCTGCCACGAACCCTTTTCAGTAACTATTACGCGAAAAGGGCAACCCTCCTTGTGTGTTTTTGCAGTAAAAAACATTTGCAATTGGTCATTTTTGGCAGCTGTTATCTGCTTCCTCAACTGATCTAAGTCCATCCTATGGCATAACTGGAGTGCCTTTGCCTTCACCGTTTTGGCCTTATATCCCTTCAAGCAGTTGAAATTCTTATCAACAGCCTTTTGTGCTTTTTCAAGATACACATCTTTGGATGACGCGACAAATCCTCCTTCCTTGTCGGAAATGAGTAGATATAAATCATTTTGTCGAAAAAATTTAACGATGTGGGAAACATTAAAGCTCCTAGTGCTTGGTGAACCTGTTTTCAGTAGTACGTCCATACAGTCCTCAATGCACCTAGACCTGTCATCTTCTTGGGCCTTGGCAGCAATGTCTTGGATGTTTGCCACCATGTTTTCACCTCGCTGTTTTGGTTCTGTGCAAAATTTCGGACCGTGCTCGAGGACTGAACGTATGTCTTCCGGGAGAGCTACATCCCCTAGTAGAGAGACAGACTCGCCTTTCCACGGTGTCCTGGGTGCACGGAGACTTTTCAGATGAGGAACGTAGGTCCCCCAAAGGAACTCCGTCATCTGACTTGCTGCAGCCAAGAATGACCTATACCGTGGGCTATGACCAAGTTGGCGGTTGTCACAGCCGGCAAGGACACTGAGACAGGACCGATAGAACCGGACCTGTCGCCACAGTTCAGAGCGAAGAATCCTGCAGATCCTCTTTGCATGTCGCATCGATGGACTTGCGTAGCCGAACAAAGCATGGACTTCTTGTGGCACAACACTGTGTTTGATGGCGAACGAGTAGAACCGTGCCTTGCAGGTCGAATTGGCGATCAAGTTAATGTAAAATGACACCGGATCGAAGGGGGAACACACGGAAAAGGGCCCAATGTACTAGAAAGAAACTGTATTAATATGAGCTGTTGGGCTAGTTGGTTTTGCATGATAATAATGTAGCGCAAAGACAACACAGGAAGGAGACAGAGATAGGAAAGAACGCTACTCACAACTAGGTATTTACTGAATGTATCGTGAAAGAGGTAAACGAAGTGACAAATGTGATGAAACGCAGAAAAAAGGAAGAAGACATTTCGATCTACACTGATGATCGACTTGAGGCGGCGGTCCCACGGCGGCCATCTTGAACAAGCCATTAGTTCAACCACTAGATGGCGGCACTCATCCGTGTGGCCAGAAAACAGGCTCGTGGCAGTGCCGTTCCTCCTCTGCTCTTAATTTCCTCCTTTCTGCTGCTCGCCCGTGCACGTTCAGCGCTCAGCGCGTGCTCCCGCTGACACAAATGCCAGCAAACGTGCCAGTGGTGCTAGCAGTGCCCAGTTCGCACAGAAGCGCAGCCCAGCTAGCTCATCGACCCGATCGAGAGTGCCTAGCTGGGCAAAATTTGTTCTTTTATACTGGCTTTGTTCCGCGCTGCCGGGTTGGCAAAGCGATTTCGTTAGTGACTCACAAGCCAGTAGCTATCGTTTTAACTATTTAAGAATTAAAAACATAGTCAATCAATCAGTGAAGAACGTAATCAAACGTTAAAGAAGATATATAAGACATGCCTTGTCAGCATTTCGTGAATGAAGGAGCTTTCGCACGACATAAACGTTTAAATTCATTTTCGCTGTAAGTCAGAGCGCAGCCGACATAACAGGTCAATGAGGCCAATCAAGCAGAGCCAGAAATCACTATGTCACGGAGCTCAGCGTCTTATAGTGCGTTTTTTGTCCCCGGTCAAAGCAATCAAGCGCAAACCATGCACCATGGACTTGCGCTATTAGTATGCGTGTTTGTGCTTGTGTATCTTATAGTCTTTGACTGCATTTTGATCTGTGATAAAACAAGCAACTAGCATACTTTTTTTTTTTCAAGACGGGTGTTCAGAAGGGCGCTCTATATAGCTCATCATTTTGATGGTAGTTTGATTCAACTTGATTACCAATTATTTGACCTTATAAATAACCACCCCAATATTGTCGAAATAGTACGCCGAGGTCGAAGATTCTTCATATTCAAGAAAAGAGTAAAAGTGTATTTTTTAGATCCAGTGACCTAAACGTAAAATTTTTTTAGGCGAGTGGGTAGCAGATTTTAAAGTACTTTTTAGAGCGCTTTTATATATTTTTTTCATTATTAATTAAGTCTATTGATAATCTGATGTTGAAAGAAATATACCAACGTCTTACATGTATCTTTAATTATATATATATTCGGTTTGAACGCAACCGAAATGGAGAAGTTTACAGTAACGCTGACATTGTATGGTAATGAATGTGATCTCAATGATGTCGATGTGAATGATTTCTATTTGAAACTCGAGCAGCCTTTGGAAGCACATGGCACAAACACAGCAATGAACGCGCCCTCGTACGGTTTTATGGAAAGATGTATACTCCGTTACTGGCGCGGGCGCGTAGCTTCAATTGACCCCGTAAGTGACTACGTCACAACATGGCGTCTGGGTCCAAACAAACCGTTGCTAGGGACGTTGCTATGAACTAATGCGTGGAGACTCCACATGAGGCTAGATTTTTCCTTACAAGTAAGTAAATAATTTTTTGTAAGCATCCTAACTTCTTGATATCTAATTATGAAGATGTTCTTGTCGTCTCAGTGTCGTATTGCAACGATGAAAGCCATTTCTGATGTATTACACTCCGCTTTGCTTTGGTAGCAGATGACACGATAGCTTTGCTGGCCTCTGTTGCAGCGGGTGTCTTCATTGAATTGCGTCGGTAAACGAGCGACAAAAACAAGTGCATCGTCATGGCCATAGAGGCCTCCACAATGTGCGTTTTTTTTTTCTGTGAAGAACCCAGCTTAGTTCAGAGGGGCGAAAATGCAGTAAATTCAAATCACGTCATGCAGATCAGTTACGACGACGACCTGAAGTGCATTACCGGCGTAGTGCAGGCCAGAATGAGAAACAAATCGTACGCCGTCGAGGTAAGTCGTTTGTTGTTATTATTATTATTATTATCATTATTAGGGTTGTCAGGTTATTAAAGAATTTCATGTCTATCGCGATTTCGCAGTATTTTCTTTTTCTTTTCGTTGGTATACATCAAATTCCGTGGATGTGCTCTTTTGCTGAAGATCTCCATCGAACCCGCGATGCGAGTACAATCTGTAATAAACTCACCTTATGTTTTTTATCCAGTTCTTTCGCGCTTTGGGGTCTTGCGGAAATCTGAAGATACTGCAAGAATCTTTCTCCACGCGATGGTTACAACCAGGTACGACGCACCCTCCCATAACGCGAGTCCGCAAACAATATTTGGGATCTCAACCGATCGCCTGAAGAGCTTTTCTCCCGGGTGCAATGTGATTTTTTAGCAGACGATCATCTCGATCGACGCCCGGACTTTCGATAAACTATATTTGGCATCGCACGCCACTATGAATTCTTATAAGTGTCTGAAATCATTATATTTAAAAGAAATTCAATATTAGAATATCGTCTTTATTCACACGATTCAGACGCCGGCGCCGGCTTGGCCGGCGGGCGTGTGGCAGACGGCATACTACTT